>NW_020869527.1:856804-876804 GCF_003789085.1 Penaeus vannamei | reverse complement strand
TGTGTATGTGTTGTGTGTGTGTGTGTGTGTGTTGCTGTTGTGTGTGCGTATGTATGTGTGTGTGGCATCATTGGTATGTTGTGTTGTTGTGTTTGTATGTGTGTGTATGGGTGTGTGTGTTACGTGTTGTGTGTGGGTAGTCGTGGGTGTGTGCGTTGTGTGTGTTTGTGTTGTTATGTGTTTATGTGTGTGCGTGGGTGCGTGCGTGCGTGGTACGTGTGTGTGTTGCGTGCGTGTGTGTGTGTGTGTGTGTGTGTGGTGTGTGTGGTGTGTGTGTGTGTTGTGTGTGTGTGTGTGTGTGTGTGTGGTGTGTGTGTGTGTGTTGTGGTGTGTTTGAGTGCATGCGTCAGCGTGTGTACCTGTGTGTATGTGCACATATTCATTCACTCATTCATTCGCTCATACCCTCAAATACGTACATGTCTTTGATGTGCGTTTTGTATGGAAGCTATTTAGTACCAAACCAGAGCTAAAATCCGCCACAATTCGAATAAGAATTTTTTAAGAAATAGACCTACACTTCCTACCACCTTCCGAGAAACGTCCTTCGCCCTCGCCCTAGATGCCCGGCGCCCGATGCCATCTTCCCTCGGCCGCTGGGCATTTCCGTCGGCGAAAATATACCCCTGTCATGCCCCCGTTCTGCCCTGACCGGTCTTCAGCCTCGCCGGAAGCCATGCAGGCCTAGGTCATAGGTCGGCTGTAGATAGGTCATGGATCGAGAAAATTCGTTTGTTTGTTATTGACTTTGTGCCATAGGGAGTTTAGAATTTATTTATTTAGACTGATAATTTATCTCAGATTTGGTTGACTGAGGGTTAATTTCATCTTAATTCGAACTGAAATCCCCCCCCCCTCGGTTAACCTCTGACCTCTCTCCCCTCCCCCCCCCCTCCTCCCATAACCATTCCTCTTTTCGCCCCAAATTCTCCAAATATTTCCTCTCCACCTGACCCTTATACTACTATATCCCATAACACGTGTTTGTATCCTGATTTATCCCCCTTATCCTGCACCCTTCCCTCATCCTCCCTTCGTCCCCTTGGCTGGATCACGTCACCTGGTTCTTATCCTTTCAGTTGTTCCTTTTTCTTCGTTCAAACGTTTTTTTTCTCTTCCCGGTTAAGAAATGGTTCTTGTTCCTCGCTAAAAATGTTCCTTCGTCCCCAATCAAACGTTTTTTTCTCCCAAATTCAAACGTTTTTCTTTTTTCTCTATATCCCCATTCAAACGTCTCTTCTTCCCCATTTAAACGTCCCTTCTCCCCCTTTCAGACTTTCCTTTTCCTTTTCTCTACTTCCCTATTCGAACGTCTCTCCCTTCCTTCTTCCCCCTCCAGACAATAATTCTCCCAATTATAACTTTCCCTTCTTCCTCATCCAAGTGCCCCTTCTCCTCTTCTAAACATTCCTCCTTCCCTATTCAAACGTTCCATCTCTTCATTCAAACGTTCCTTCTTCCCTATTCAAACGTCCCTTCTAATATATCCTCCCTTTCTCTCCCCCATCCAAACGCCCCTTTTCCCCTTCATCCTTCATTCAAATTCATCCTTCCCCATTCAAACGTTCCTTCTCTTCATTCAAACGTTCCTTCTTCCCATTCAAACGTCCCTTCTCACACCCTCCCAACGCCCCTTCTCCTCCCCCCCTTGTAAACAACCCCCTCTTCCCCATTCAAACCCCCTCCCTTGGCCCGCAGGAGTGCCGAGGCTGCGGGGGCGTGGTGAGCAAGGGCAGCGTCGGTGTGGTGGCACCCCGGTTCGGCGAGGACGCGGCGTGGCATCCGGCGTGCTTCGTGTGCGGCACTTGCAACGAACTGCTCGTGGACCTCGTGTACTGCGTGTGGGAGGACACCGTCCACTGCGCGCGCCACTACGCCGAGAAGCTCAAGCCGCGTTGTTCCGCTTGTGACGAGGTGAGTAGACGGGATTTTTGTTTTGTTTTTCTTCTCCTTTGGGCGGGGGTTTAAGTGGGGGTTTAAGTGAGGTGGGGGTTTAAGTGGGGTTGGGGGTTTAAGTGGGGGTTTGGGGGTTTGTGGGGGTTTGGTAGGGGGGGGGTTGTAGAGGTTTGAATGAGGGTTTTTGTAACGTTTCTGTTTTTCTCTGGGTTGTGGGAGTCTGTATATTTTTTTTTCTATAACCGTTGCGTTTTTATTCGCAAGTTTTGTATTTCATGGCGCTCGGTCGTCAATAGGCGTCAGAGAAACATAAGTAGATTTGGTGTTACTTCTTGGGTCGGGTAGGTCAATGCGGTTTCTGACACACACACACACAACGGCACGCACACACACACACACACACACACACACACACACACACACACACACACACACACACACACACACACACACACACACACACACACACACACACACACACACACACACACACACACACACACACACACACACGACACGCACACGCCCAAGCACCCACGCGCGCCCTATCCACACAGGTACGCCCGGATACGCACCAATGTAAATAAACATCTTGTCACTGGATCGTTAACAGCAAGTCACGTTTTCTTTGTTATATTCCCGTTTTCTGTTGTCGTGATAGTGATCATGGCAATCGGTAATGCATGTCAACAAACACATACATATCCTCTTCGTAATTAAACCATTTTCTGTTGTGGGATAGTGATCATGACAATCCCGTTGGTACTGCATAATGTCAACAAACATACTTACTCACCCTCTTCCTAATTAAAAAATGTCGAGAGAAATTTAGAAGAAATATATCAGTCAACAATACGAAACAGCTTTCCTCTCCAGGGCAGCGTGTTTGGCAACCATTAAATTTTATGACTGGCCGGGCCGCCATAACTCGAAATATGACCAGGGTTTTGGGACAGGGGCCTACTTTTAAAGAGGGCGAGCAGAAAAAGGGCTGTTAATCTGAGGGCGAAGGTCTGATGTAGGCAAGGGGTAAGGTGAGGGGTTTAAGCAGTGACCTGGCGGGGGCAGAGGGAACACTGGGAAGGAGGGTTAGGTAGCAGAAATGGGTGGGAGGAGGGGGGAGTAGGGAGGAGGAAAGAGGGGGTAAGGGAGTAGGGAGAGGGAGAGGAAGAGAGGGTAAGGGAGAGGGGGAGTAGGAAAAGGGGAAGAGAGGAAGAAGAGAGAGGGAGAGGAGAAAGGAGAGAGGGGAATAGAGGGAGAGAGGGAAAGGAAAGGGAGAGGGAGAATGAGAAGAAGAAAAGGAAAGGGAAAGAAAGAGTAAAAGAGAGAGAAGAGAAGAGAGAGAGAGGAGAGAGAGAGAGAGAGAGAGAGAGAGAGAGAGAGAGAGAGAGAGAGAGAGAGAGAGAGAGAAGAGAGAAGAGAGCGAAAGTGTGAGAGAGATGGGGGGGGGGACTTCAAAGTCACTTGTTTACAAACAAGACCAACCTTTAAAAAGTTAGATTTATGAGCAATGCAGTTCATAATCTACTTCATAGCAAAGGAATGTTTGTACCGCGGCCAAGACAAAAATAAACTGAAATTATATATCCGGACGAAAATACATTTAGATATTTTAGGATGAAAAATAGAAACAAATGCAAATTCGTTCTCGGGTGAAAATAGAGCGAGCATTCCAAAAACATTCAGATTTTAACGATATTTGTGCAGATTAGTGGAACATCGGGATGAATGCAGAGACGAATAGTGGACCTGAAATAAAGATGATGATAGGAAAATAATGAATTAGATCCTAAGCCATGAGTGAGACAAAGTAATGATAAGAATAGAATAAAAAGAAACAATAGGAGTTAAAATAGCTTGAGAGAGAGAGAGAGAGAGAGAGAGAGAGAGAGAGAGAGAGAGAGAGAGAGAGAGAGAGAGAGAGAGAAGAGAGAGAGACAGACAGACAGACAGACAGACAGACAGACAGACAGACAGACAGACAGAGAGAGAGACAGAGACAGAGACAGAGACAGAGGCAAACGCAGACGCAGAGGCAGACAGAGACACAGAGACAGAGACAGAGACAGAGAGACAGAGACAGAGAGAGAGACAGAGATGAGACATAGACACAGACACAGGCATGTTGACAATTGTATTATGGATGAGGATGAATATCTTCACAGTGCAAGAGAGCAGTGATGATAATAATAATGATAAATAATAATAATAATAAGTAGTAGTAGTAATAGTAATAATAACGATAACAATACCATTTATATAAAGGCCCAAACGAGACCCATAGCTAAACAAGGCAAAACCGTCGGGCCTACACTAGGGTTGTTTCCGCCCGGTCCGCTAACGTGTCGACAAGCACCTGACAGGTAATCAAGCTCTCGTTGTTTGCTCGTTAAGCCGCTGTTCGTTAGGCGTAGAGATCGGCTGGTGTGTCAGTTTTCGTCAGGTGATCTCTCGTTGTTTTCGTTTCTTTGTCGTAAAGAATGGGAGAGGGAGATAAGAGAGGAGGAGAGGAGAAGAGGTGGAGAGGAAGAGGACAAGGAGAAAGGTGAGGGAGGGAAAAGGAAGGGAGAGAGATGGAGAGGGAAAAGGAAGGAAAGAGAGGAGAGGGAGAGAGAAAGATGAGAGGGAGAGAAAGAAGAGGTAGAGGGAGAGAAAGAGAGAAGAAGAGAGAAAGATGTAGAGGAAGAGAAAGATGTAGAGGGAGAGGGAGAGAGGAGAGGAGAAGGAGAGGAGTTTAGAGAGAGAGAGAGGAGAAGAAGTAGAGAGGGAGAAGGAGAGAAAGGGAGAGGGGAGAGAGAAGGGGAAGGAGGAGAGAGAGAGGCAAAGACAGAAAAACAGACAAGATTGAAAAAAGAGGCAGGCTAACATCCAGACTGACGGAGACAGCGAGAAATTTCAGAAGCTCTCATTCCCCCGCTCCCCTCCCGTGCTTTTAACTTAATTACCGGCACCTAGTTCACGACTATATTTATTCTTCTAGTCCTCCCGCTTCGTCATTTACCTCCTCCTCTTCTCTTTCCTTCATGATATTGCATTTTTCTTCGCGTCTAATCTCCCTTGGCCACCGCACCTGTGTTCGACCTTCAGGGACTTCTCATACCTGCAATATTTTCCACTTTTTCTACTTCCGGGTTGTAAAATTCATCTTGTGGACAGTCATTAAGACCTTTTGGTATGTTCTCTTTGTCTTTGTCTTCTTGGTTTTCACGTTTTCTTTGCTTATTCGCTGTTTTTTTTTCTTCTCTCTCTCTCTCTCTCTCTCTCTCGCTTTCTCTTAGATATGTTAATTAAAGTCTCTTTTGTTTTCGGTGTTCTCGAAGTGTTGTTTGTCGCCTGGTGTTTATTTGATATTTCTTTTGTCTCAAGTTCTCAAAATTCGTTTAATTATTCGAAGCTTCGAAGTCATTCGGGGTGATATGAAACTCATTATAGAGGGGATCGAGACAATCGAACCGATCGTCCAAACAAAAGACGATCACTTATTCCGATAGAGGGATCGAGACAAAGTCGAACGATCGTCCAAAACAAAGACGATCACTTTATTCCCGATAGAGGGATCGAGACAAGTCAAACCAGAAAAACAAAGACGATCACTCATTCCCGATAGAGGGATCGAGACAAGTCAAACCGATCGTCTAAAACAAAAGACGATCACTTATTCCCGATAGAGGGATGAGACAGTCAAACCGATCGTCCAAAACAAAAGACGATCACTCATTCCCGATAGAGGGATCGAGACAGTCAAACGGATCGTCCAACAAAAGACGATCACTTATTCCCGATAGAGGGATCGAGACAAGTCCAACCGATCGTCCAAAACAAAAGACGATCACTTATTCCCGATAGAGGGATCGAGACAAGTCAAACCGATCGTCCAAAACAAAAGACGATCACTTATTCCCGATAGAGGGATGAGACAAGTCAAACCGATCGTTCCAAAACAAAGACGATCACTTATTCCCGATAGAGGGATCGAGACAAGTCAAACCAATCGTCTAAAACAAAAGACGATCACTTATTCCCGATAGAGGATCGAGACAAGTCAAACGATCGTCCAAAACAAAAGACGATCACTTATTCCGATAGAGGGATCGAGACAAGTCAAACCGATCGTCCAAAACAAAAGACGATCACTTATTCCCGAATAGGGATCGAGACAAGTCAAACCAAATCGTCTAAAAACAAAAGACGATCACTTTTCCCGATAGGGGATGAGACAAGTCAAACCAATCGTCCAAACAAAAGACGATCACTTATTCCCGATAGAGGATCGAATCGATCGTTAGATTCCCGATAGAGGGATCGAGACAATCAAACCGATCGTCTAAACAAAAAGACGATCACTTTTCCGATAGAGGGTCGAGACAAGTCAAACCGATGCGTCTAAAAAAAGACGATCACTTATTCCCGATAGAGGGATCGAGACAAGTCAAACCGATCGTCTAAAACAAGACGATCACTTATTCCCGATAGAGGGATCGAGACAAGTATCGTCTAAAACAAAAGACGATCACTTATTCCCGATAGAGGGATCGAGGACAAGTCAAACCGATCGTCTAAAACAAAAAGACGATCACTTATTCCGATAGAGGGATCGAGACAAGTTCGTCAAAGATAAAACTAAACAAAAGACGATACTATTCCGATAGAGGGATCGAGGACGAGTCAAACCGAATCGGTCAAAACCAAAAGACGATCACTTATTCCCGATAGAGGATCGAGACAAGTCAAACCAGATCGTCCTAAAACAAAAGACGATCACTTTTCCCGATAGAGGGATCGAGACAAGTCAAACAATCGTCCAAAACAAAAAGACGATCACTTATTCCCGATAGAGGAGATCGAACAAGGTCAAACCCAATGCGTCTAAAACAAAAGACGCGATAAGGGATCGAGAAATCAAACCGATCGTCCAAAACAAAAGACGATCACTTACTCCCGATAGAGGGATCGAGACAAGTCAAACCGATCGTCCAAAACAAAAGACGATCACTTATTCCCGATAGAGGGATCGAGACAAGTCCAACCGATCGTCCAAAACAAAAGACGATCACTTATTCCCGATAGAGGGATCGAGACAAGATGCGATTCAACCGATCGTCCAAAACCGACGATCGACTCAAAACAAACAAAAGACGATCACTTATTCCGATAGAGGGATCGAGGGATCGAGACGCGATAGAGGGATCGAGACAAGTCAAACCGATCGTCCAAAACAAAAGACGATCCGAATCACCAGCGGCATGGAATCGAACACCTTCAATGCGCTCGAGCCAAAGCGTCTCGGTACTCCAGGATATTTCAGTCGCCTTTCCGAATCGCATTTGACCCGAAAGTGGCGAAGGAGCGCTCAGCTATACCTCGAATACGCCGGCAGTCTCTAAATATATATTTTTACGACTTCACTTATTTTTTTTTTCTCTCCACCGTGCCTGAGCAAATTCGGTTGCCACTTCTCATTTTTTTTATACATTCTTTCTGTGCGGGGGAGTTATTTTTTTTTCTATATTCTCACATCTCAGGTTTTTTTCGGCTCGGCTCTGACTCTCTCTCTCTCTCTCTCTCTCTCTCTCTCTCTCTCTCTCTCTCTCCTTCTCTCTCTCTCTCTCTTCCTCTCTCTCTCTCTCCTCTTTTTCTCTGACACATCTCAGTGCATCTTTAATCATCATATTGTTACAATTATTATCAACGTGATTTGCTTTCCACCGCCACCTCCATCACCACAATTAACATCATCTTCCTCATTATTACTGTAATTATCTGTAATATTATCACTCTCTTTCGTGCATGTCGGGTTGGGTCAGTGAGCTTTGCGTGTCCTGTTTCCGGCACGCCCTTGTGTGTCTGCCGCCCAAGCACAGGTCGCATAAAGTTGTGGAAATATTAGATAAACATGTATATATATACATATATATATAACATATATATATATATATATATATATATATGTATATATATATATATGTATATATATGTATATATATATATATATATGTATATACATTATATATATTATATATATATATATATATATATATATATATATATATATATATATATATTATTATTATATATATATATTATATACATATATATATATATATATATATATATATATATATATATATATATATATATATATATATATATATATATAAACACAGATGCACATGCACATATCACCGAGGTTCTGCAGTAGCTATTGACACAAGAAGCGGAACAATTTGGAGGCAATTTATACCGGCCAGAAGTGCGCGGAATCCTGACCTCTGAAGGAGCAATACTTCTCGCCTCCTCCCGGTATTCCAATATATTCCCCCGGGCTGAGGACATCCCGTTGGCGCCCTCGCATTCACACGCTTTCTTCCCTGAGGCGAGAAGCTGTCTTTTAATCCAGCTGATTGCCCGAAAGCCGGTCTCTGTGGGGGAGCGAAATGAGGTGGAGGAAGGGAGAGACAGGGACGGGGAAATGAAGATGAGATGATTGAAAAGCGGAGAGTAGTCACAGAGAGAAAGTAATAAAACGGAGAGTAGTCACAGAGAGGAATTAATAAAACGGAGAGTAGTCACAGAGAGGAAGTAATACAACGGAGAGTAGTCACAGAAAGTAATAAAATGGAGAGTAGTCACAGAGAGAAAGTGAGAAGAGACACGAAGAGAAATCAGAGGGAGCCACAGAATGAAACGAATGGGAGACACAAAAAGGCACAGAAAGAAGTCAATTTGAGGTGCGAAAAGAAACCAGAGGAAGCCACAGAGAGAAGCAAAGGGAACTGCTGATAGAAACCAATTGGAGACACAGAGAGAAACAAATGGGAGTGACATGAGGAAGCCAAGGGGAGCCACAGAATGAAACCAACGGAAGTCACAGACAGAAACTAGGAGGCACAGAAAATCACCAAAAAAGAAGGGACAGAAAGAAACAAAAAACAAACAAACAAAAAAAAGCACAGAAAGTCACCAAAAAAGGAAGGGACAGAAAGAAACAAAAAGAAAGAGAGAGAGAAAGAAAGAAAAGGCACAGAAAGTCACCAAAAAGGAAGGGGCAGAAAGAAGAAGAAGAAGAAAAAAAAGGCACAGAAAGTTACCAAAAAGGAAGGGACAGAAATAAACCAAAATGAAAGAAAGTCACAGAAGAAAACCAAAGAAACCACAGAAAGAAACCAAATGAAACCACATAAAGATGACCATTAGGAGCAGACCTTGCATCTTAGGACGAGAGGGGGGAGGGGGGGAGAGGTAAGGACTGAGATTACCCGACGAAAGGCTTTGATATCAAATAAATCCGATGATGAAACGGCTGACGTGAGAATAGATGCTGCCTGATTATTCGTTTCGGATCTTTTTTATATCTCTTGCTTTTCTCTCTCTCTCTCTTTGTCTTCTCTCTCTCTCTCTCTCTCTCTCTCTCTCTTCTCTTCTCTCTTCTCTCTCTCTCTCTCTCTCTCTCTCTCTCTCTCTCTCTCTCTCTCTCTCTTCTCTCTCTCTCTCTCTCTCTCTCTCTCTCTCTCTCTCTCCTCTCTCTCTCTCTCCTCCCTCCCTCTCCCTCCTCCCTCCCCTCCCTCCTCTCCTCTCCTCTCCCTCCCTCTCCTCTCCCTCTCCTCCCTCCCTCTCTCCCTCCCTCTCCTCCCTCCCTCTCCTTCCAGTTTTATCCATATAAAACCTTTTACCCTTTCGTCTTCATCTTTAAACGAGTCAATACCTTTTTCTCTCAAGGAGCGCGATGTTATCTCAACGACTCCTCGGGAAGAACAAGGAGGAACATCCGCACAGAGGTTGACGAGTGACTGTTCGCGTCAAACAACGCGTGGCGTCTTGCACAGCTTTTGTTCCGTGTGTAAAGGGGCGTTGAATTATGTGTTCGGAGTGGGATGTTTATGTTTATTTGTCCTTAAGGAATTGGAATGGAAGGGGTTGGGAGAGGGAGAGGGAGAGGGAGAGGGAGAGGGAGTGGGAGAGGAGAGGGAGGGAGAGGGAGAGGGAGAGGGAGAGGGAGTGGGAGTGGGAGTGGGAGTGGGAGTGGCGAGTGGCGATGGGAGTGCGATAGAAGGTGCGGGTGCGAATATAAGGGTACAGGTGCGAATAAGAGAAAGTACGGGTACGAATAAGAAAAGTTGCTGGTGCGAATGAGAGAGAGTGGGGGACGAATAAAAGAATGTACAGGTACGAATAAGAAAAGTTGCTGGTGCCGAATAAGAGAAGGTGAAGGTACATAAGAGAAAGTACGGTACGAATAAGGAAAGTTGCTGGTGCGAATAAGAGAAGGTGTAGGTACGAATAAGAGAAGGTGTGGGTACGAATATGAGAGGGTACAGGTGCAAATAAGAGAAGGTACGGCATGTGGGTGGCAAGGACGGATG
Organism: Penaeus vannamei; assembly: GCF_003789085.1. Classification (NCBI taxonomy): domain Eukaryota; kingdom Metazoa; phylum Arthropoda; class Malacostraca; order Decapoda; family Penaeidae; genus Penaeus; species Penaeus vannamei. The sequence goes on along the minus strand of NW_020869527.1, from coordinate 866,548 downwards.
AGGTGTTTGTAAATAGACAGGTGGTGCACTCGGAGGCCGCGAGACCCCATGGGTCCAAAGGGGGAAAAGGGAGGAAGGGGAGGGGCGAAGAGAGGAGAAGGGGAAGTAGAAAGGAGGAGGGAAGAGGAGGAAGAGAGAAAAGCATCGGAAAGGTGGAGGGGGGAAAAGGAAAAGGAATTAAAAAGCGCGAAATGGGGGAAGAGAAAGATAAATAGGGACGGAGAGAGAAGAGGGAGAAGAGAAAAAGGGGAGAGAAAAAAGGAGAGGAGAGAATCGAAGAGAGAAACGGGAAAAGGAACGAGTTTGGGCGAGGGGAAATAGGGGAATGAAAGAGGGGAAAGAAGGAGTGGGAGTGGGAGGCGAAGATGAAAGAGAGGGAAGACGGAAGAAGGAAGGAAGCGAAGGAGAAAGAGGATGAGGGAGTGGGAAGAGAGAGAGGGGCAAAGAAGAATGAGAAAAAGGAAAGAAAGCCCGAGAGGGAGAGAAGCAAGGGGAAAGGGAAGTGGTCTGAGGGGAGGGAGAGGAAGGATGGAAGGGGAAGGGAGGCAAAGGAGGAACAAGCAGAGGGGAAGAGAAGGAAGAAGGTGAGGGAAAAGAGACAGAAGGGGGAAGAGAGAGAAAGGGGAAGGGAGAAATGGAGAAGGAAAGAAGAGAAGAGATGCGGAGTGTGGTAACCGGTTAAGCGAGATGTTATTGTTGGACGGTAATGCCCCCTTCACCCTTTGAGGAGACAAGGAGACACGTCCCCCTTTCCTCCCCCTCGAGAGCGCCCCCTACTGAGAAGAACGCCCCTTCCCCCTCGACGACCCCCACCCACCCCGAGACCCTTCTCCCTTCGACGAGGACATGCCCCCACCCTCGAGAAGACACGCCCCTCCTATCCATCGTGAGGACACCCCCTCGACGAGACCCCTTCCCCGAGGACACGCCCCCTTCCTCCCTGGACGAGACGCCCCCCCCACCCCACCCGACGAGACATATCCCCTTCCACCATCTAGAGAGAAACGCCCCCTCCTACCCATCGAGAGGACATGCCCCCACCACCCCACTCGAAGAGATACTCCCCCTCCCTCCCCTTGAAAGACACGCCCCCATCCCCCAGCCGTTTGCCTGAGCGTCATTCCCAGCCCGTTCGCATAGTCGCGTTCGTCGATTGGCGCGGATCCAGCCGGATTGAGACCCGGAATTTTTTTTTAAGGATAATGTTTAGCGAGACAGGTCTAGCTGGCACACGCGGCGACACCGGGCACTCACACACACACGCACACGCACGCACACGCACACGCACACACAAACGTACACGGCGAGTGGGTTGAGAGGGGAAAGAGGGAAAGGAAATAAATCGAGTGCTTGGTAACTCTTAGTGTTACATCTCTTTCTCGTTTTCTTTGCGTCGCGTCGGATAAAAAAAAAAGAATAAAAAGAAAGAAAAAAGAAAAAACAGCAAAATATATAATCGACGATTTTCAGTTCATAATTGTCAGATTAAGAGGATATTCATTAAATCGTGAAGTAATAAAACAGATAAAAGATTAGTATCTGAGTTACAGCTTAAGCTTTAAAAAAAGAGAAGAAGAAGAAAAAAAATGTAACAAAGTCGACGGCACAAGTAAATTATGTTTGGATCCAGTCAGTGAATTTATTTTATTGCATCTTATATTTAACAGATGGCAGTTATATCGTGAAAATAAAAATAAAAACTTTTTTGGTTTTGCTTCTGTTGTTAAGGAAAGTGAAAAGAGATTGGAATATCCCTTTTAACTTTCTCACTTTCTCTCATCGTGCTCTTGTTACTTCTGTTACTACACTGCTAATCTACTGATATTAATGTCTTTATTATTAATACTGTTGAGGGAGAGGGAGAGGGAGAGGAGAGGGAGAGGGAGAGGGAGAGAGGGAGAGGGAAGGGAGAGGGAGAGGGAGAGGGAGAGGGAGAGGGAAGAGGGAGAGGGAGAGGGAGAGGGAGAGGGAGAGAGGAGAGAGAGAGAGAGAGAGAGAGAGAGAGAGAGAGAGAGAGAGAGAGAGAGAGAGAGAGAGAGAGAGAGAGAGAGAGAGAGAGAGAGAGAGAGAGAGAGAGAGAGAGAGAGAGAGAGAGAGAGAAGAGAGAGAGAGAAGAGTGAAAATGAGGTAGAGAGCGCGAAATGAAGTAGAGAGGGGGGGGGAGGGGGCAGGGAGAAACGTGACTAACCCCAGCAGCCACAGTGAGAGAGGTTAATTTTGTACCAAACCAGAGACAGTCAGTGTGACTTTGGAGTTCAGTCAAGTGCCGCTGCCGCTCTCGCTCTCTCTCGCTCGCTGCTTCTCTCGCTCTCTCTTTCTCCTTTTTTTCTGGTGAGTTTTAAGACCCCCCTTTCTCCATCTTCCTCTTGCTCTTAGCCTGGGCATATCTCGGGACCACTGAGCTTGGCATGAACTCTTGTTTGCTCTTCTTGGCTCCATGCATTGCACTCCGCGGCCAGTCATGCATGGGGACGGGGCATGGGGGAGAGCTTTTTAAAACCTCATTATATCGAAACGGGGATGAAGAAAACGGGGGAAAAAACGGAGAAAGACCCAGTCAAAATGTCTCATTAGAGTGCATTATGGTCTTCGTCGTTAGCGTAAAGCCTCAGGGGGACACACGCAGGGGTACACGACGACATGTGAGGTCCTCTCCAAGCCCCCGTGTGAAAAACAGCCCGCTACGTGCACACGGACGCTATCTCCAGCCCCCCCTTTTGCCCCCTCATAGGGTCGAAAGCCCTGTGATAAACCCTACCTTCGTCAGCCTTCTCGCCAAGAGGAGGAAGAAGAGCTGGTTGTTTACACCACCAGCTGGGGATTGTTTGGGCGAGACAGATGGTGGGGGGAAGTTTCAGCGAATGATGGGCAATGGCAGGTTTTCTCCAGGGAAGGGGGGCGGGAGGGGGAGGCCAGGGGGAGGGCGACAGCTGGTGACGAAGGTCCCTTTGATGCCCATTTCCCGAAGGCGGTCATATTCGGTTAAGTTTTGAAATTATGTCCCAATAAACAGTATTCGTCCCGAGTTATCAAACACGTAGACGATCCAGTTCACTTAAGAGGAGGGAAAAAAAAAATATTGTGAGGCATTTTGACTTGACGGCAAATTAATGGGAGCGATGAACGAAATCCCATCTCCTTTGCAGCTGTCCGAGAGGCTTCTGAACTGGATCAGGTGGATCTCTCATGCATAAGTTTCTCCACTTTTATGTCTATCCCTTATTTTTTCTTTCCATAAGTTTCTCCACTTTTATGTCTATCCTTATTTTTTCTTTTTTAAAATGATATAAATAAAGAAGAGGTGTGAGATACGGCCAGGATTAGGGAGGTGATACATCCCGCTGATGGAAACGGGTCTTAAAATGTCCTAATTATTGCATACATCTTGTCGTGCCTGTGTAATCTCTAGCTTGGGTGTAATTTTTTTCCCCTTCTCGTGCTATATTCTGAAGTCTTCTTCTTGCTTCTGAAGTCGTGTTCTTAATTTTTTCCCCTCGTATCTTTTTTCCCCTCTCGTGCTATATCCTCGCTTCTGAAGTCGTGTTCTTAATTTTTTCCCCTCTCGTGCTGCATCCATTTTTTCCCCTCTCGTGCTATATCTGAAGTCGTGTTCTTCTTCTGAAGTCGTGTTCTTTTTTTCCCCTCTCGTGCTATCATTTTTTTCCTCTCGTACTATATCCTCGCTTCTGAAGTCGTGTTCTTGCTTCTGAAGTCGTGTTCTTAGGAGAAGATGTCGTGAAGTCGTGTTCCTCACTGACGAATGGGTTGGGAGAAGTTTTCTTGAGCACGATAAGAAAAAGAAAAAGAAAAATGGACGTGAAATATCTTACATAATTCCTTGAGGCTTTCTCTGTTATTGTTGTTATTGGTGTTGCATGGTGTGTATGGAGTGAATTAGTATTGAAATTTACTATTGTATTTGCATGGGTTTGAGTAAAGAAAAACAACAACTTTATTTTGTTGTCATTCATCTTACGAAAAAGATTCTATATAACGTAATAGAAGAAAAACAACAACTTTATTTTGCTGCCATTCATCTTACGAAAAAGATTCTATACAACGTAATGGAAGAAAAAACAACAACTTTATTTTGTTGTCATTCATCTTACGAAAAAGATTCTATATAACGTAATGGAAGAAAAAACAACAACTTTATTTTGTTGTCATTTATCTTACGAAAAAGATTCTATATAACGTAATGGAAGAAAAACAACAACTTTATTTTGTTGTCATTCATCTTACGAAAAAGATTCTATATAACGTTATGGAAGAAAAAACAACACTTTATTTTGTTGTCATTCCATCTTAGAAAAAGATTCTATATAACGTATGGAAGAAAAAACAACAACTTATATTTGTTGGCCATTCATCTTTACGAAAAAGATTCTATCAACGTAATGGAAGAAAAAACAACAACTTTATTTTGTTGTCATTCATCTTACGAAAAAGATTCTATATAACGTAATGGAAGAAAAAACAACAACTTTATTTTGTTGTCATTCATCTTACGAAAAGATTCTATTATAACGTTAATGGAAGAAAAAACAACAACTTTATTTTGTTTGTCATTATACTATACGAAAAGATTCCTATATAACGTAATGGAAGAAAAAACAACAACTTTATTTTGTTGTCATTCATCTTCGAAAAAGATTCTATATAACGTTATGGAAGAAAAATACAACAAACTTTTATGTTTGTGTCTATTCATCTACGAAAAAAGATTCTTATACTACGTAAGGAAGAAAAAACAACAACTGTAGATTTTGTGTCATTCATGCTAACGAAAAGATTCTATTATAACGTTATGGAAAGAAGAACAACAACTTTAATTTTGTTGTCATATTCATCTTACGATAAAGATTCATATACAAACGCAATGGAAGAAAAAAACAAACACTTATTTTGTCTGTTATTCATCTTACGAAAGAAGAGTTCCTATATAAGTTATGGAAGAAAAAAAACAACACAACTTTATTTTGTTGTCATTCATCTTAGCGATAAAGATTTATACAACGCAATGGACAGAAAAAACAACCACTTTTATTTTGTTGTCATTCATCTTACGAAAAAGATTCTATATTAAGTAATTGGAAGAAAAAACAACAACTTTATTCTTGTTGTCATGTCATCTTACGAAATAATAGATTCTATATAAGTAATGGAAGAAAACACTAACTTTATTTTGTTGTCATTCCATCTTAGCTAAAGATCTATATAACGTAATGGTAAGAAAAAACAGAATGACAACTTTATTTGATTGTCATGTCATCTTACGAAAAAGTGCTAATATAAAACGTAATGGAGAAGCAAAAACACAACTTTATTTTGTTGTCATTCATCTTACGATAAAGATTCTATATAACGTACTGGAAGAAAAGAACAACAACTGTTATTTTGTGTCATTCATCTTACGATAAAGAATTCTAATATAACGTAATGGCAGAAAAAATCAACAACTTTAATTTTTTTGTTGTCATTCACTTCTTAACGATTAAAGGATTCTTATAACGTAAGGAGAAAAAACAACAACATTTATTTTGTTGTCAATTCAATCTTACGATAAAGGATTCTAGTATAACGTAATGGCAGAAAAAAACACAACTTTATTTTGGTTGCATTCATCTTACGAAAAAGATTTCTATATAGGCGTAATGAAGAAAAAAACAACAACTTTATTTTGTTGTCATTCATCTTACGAAAAGATTCCTATATATACGTAAATGGAAGAAAAAGACAACAACTTTATTTTGTCATTCATCTTACGATAAAGATTCTATATAACGTAATGGAAGAAAAAACAACAACTTATTTTTTGTCATTCATCTTACGAAAAGGTAATTTTTATTTGTTGCATCAATTACGAAAAGATCTATATAACGTAATGGAAGAAAAAACAACACTTTATTTTTGTTCATTTCATCTTACGAAAAAGATTCTATATAACGTAATGGAAGAAAAAACAACAACTTTATTTTGTTGTCATTCATCTTACGAAAAAGATTCTATACAACGTTATGGAAGCAATATGGGGAATAATGCACTGTTGCAAAATCTAATCTCGACCAGTAATGCAATCGGGGTAGCAACATGGGTGAATGATCGCGCGTAAATGCATTCGGTTAAACAGAACTAAAGTGATTATGCATCAGAGGATCAATTTAAGACACATTTTCCTTATCAAAGAGTTTCATCTCGTTGCCGAATGTCGCTTGGTAAAAACTCTCGTGGTTGAAATCTCGGTCGAATTGAATAAAAAAAATGAATCGTTTTATGAGTTCATAAATATGATTTTGATTTTAATTTTAATTGTATTCGATTTATAGCATTGGCATCAAGTGGGTTTTTTTCTGGTTTAATTTTAATTGTATTCGATTTATAGCATTAGCATCAAGTGGATTTTTTTTTGGTTTAATTTTAATTGTATTCGATTTATAGCATTAGCATCAAGTGGGTTTTTTCTGGTTTAATTTTAATTGTATTCGATTTATAGCGTTGGCATCAAGTGAGTTTTTTTCTGGTTTAATTTTGATTGTATTCGATTTATAGCATTGGCATCAAGTGGGTTTTTTTTCTGGCGTGGCTTAGTGGTCTTCGAACAGCTGGAAGATCCGCACCTTTTCCTTTAGGGGCTCAGCTGTTAATGCGGTTTTGCTTGATCTTAAACCTGTTCAGTTTCAGCTTAGATTCCTCGGGAAGGCTTAGGTCTTTTGAGATTTGTAGTATGTTGTTTGTGGTGGTGGGTGGTTTGTTGTTTCATATTCTTTTGCTTTGTTTTGTTTTTTGTTTCTATCTTTGTTTTTTTTTCTGGGTCTCTTTCTGCTGTGTCTCTGTCTCTCGTTCGTTTCCCTATCTCCCTCTCTTCTCTCTTGCTTTCCCTATACTCACTCACTCTCTCTCTCCTCTCTCTCTCTCTCTCTCTCTCTCTCTCTCTCTCTCTCTCTCTCTCTCTCTCATCTTTCTCTCTCTCCTCCCTCCTCTCACTCTCACTTTTCTCACTCCTCGTTCTCTCTCTCACTCTCTCGCTTTCGCTATCTCCTGTCTCTCTCCCTTTCATTTTCTCTCACTTCCTTGTTCTCTCTCTCACTCTCTCGCTTTCGCTATCTTCTTCTGTCTCTCTCTTCCTCTCTCCCTCCCCCTATATGTTAGGCCCATTTACCCAGTAGTCACTTCCAAGACAACACGCAACAAGAAGTGTATTTTTTTTTTTTTTTTTTAAGAAAACGCGTTTCATAGAAGAAATCAGTCACGGTTTAAGATAAAAAATCTCCTGTTCTGTTTCTTCTTTTATCGTATATATTTTTTTCTTATTTTGGTATGTTTATCTGTAGGTTTAGTGACGGTATTAATGGATTTTCTTCTAAGATAAGGAAAAAAATGCATGAATTTGCTTTTAAGGGATACTCAGGAATGCATGGCTTGGCTTATAGAGATAAGATACAATGCATGACTTTAAGTGTAAGTTTGCATGCATAACTTTTATTTTAGGGGTAAGTCAGAATACATGACTGTTCTTTACATAGTTCTGATATTTGTTAAGTTACCCCTAACTCCCTATGCGTCATAGAAAATGTATATAACTGTTTCCCTTCGCAAGCGGTTGACACAAGCTATCCCGAGAGACAGCCGTGTCAGGAGATATTAACAGCAGTAAATCAACAGCTGCTGTGTCTCTCCGCTGAAGAAAATCGAAAAGATAACGGGAAAGTAATAAACAAAAAACATGTCAAGGGAAATCTTTTACTAATAACTGGAGGTACCCCGTTGACAACCGACAAGAGAAGAAAAAAACATTACAGAATTTGTCATGCCACTCTCGACCGTTTAAAGAATTTTTGAGTTTCCCCTTTAAAGAAAACGGATAGATTAAAGATTCCCATTTTCTCTTTGTTACGGTATAGATTTACATTTTTCTTTTCGGTGCAAATGCATAGTTATATAAGTAGGTAAGAATTCTAGTGAAGAAATAGTTAATTTGGCTTCATTTTGCCTCATAAATATACAACTGACACAATACCGTTATGTTATTCATTATCTCTTTCTGTTTTTCTTTATATTTTGGCTATAATGATATATATTTTTTTACCCATGATCCGAAGACGCTATCTATGCCGTAGATGGTAATATACACAGAAAATTTGAAACCATGGGCTGAAATATGCAAAAAAAAATGCGATACTAGAAATGAGGAAGAAATATAGCGAAGATAACGAGGGAGATAAAAAATATATAGGACCAGATGTAATAATACAAAACTTATAATTACCTTTCGCACCTGATATATTTAGAGACTGAAAATAAAAGGAAAATATGAGATACGAGGAATCTGAATCTGTAATGGGTATTGAATTTTATTAATTTGTTTATTTACTGTAGGAATTATATATTTTTTTTTCTTTTTCTTTCGTCGTTTCACCCATGTTGGTGTTGTTATTTTAATTATGTTGATTATTTTTTCCTCCTATTCGTTTTCTTTAAATCTTCCTCTATTTCTTCTCTCTCTCTCTCTCTCTCTCTCTCTCTCTCTCTTCTCTCTTCTCTCTCTCTCTCTCTCTCTCTCTCTCTCTCTCTCTCTCTCTCTCTCTCTCTCTTCTCTCTCTCCCTCGCTCACATTCCCTCTTTTCTTCTCTGTTTCTGCCTTCCATTTAACTCTTTCTCTCACCCTTTCACATCTTTTCTTTTCTCTCTCCTTTACTCTCTCTCCCGTCTTTATCCCCCATCGCCCTCTCACGCCTCTCCCTCTTCTCTCTATCCCTTCTTTTCTCACCTTCTCTCCCCTTTTCACCTGTATACTCCTCAACCCCTTGTCTTTTTTCTCTCCCTCTTCCCTTCCTTGTCTTCTCCCATTCCCTCCCTCCTCCCTTCCTTCTCACTCCCTCTCCCTCTTCACTCCTCCCTCCTCTTTCTCCTCTCCCATCTTTCTCACCAACCCATTATCTCTTCCTTTCCTTTTTCACCTCCCTCTTCCTCTCCTCTCCCTTCCCTTCACTCCTCCCTCCCCCCCCTTCTCTATCTCCCTCTTTCCTCTCCCTTTCTTTCTCCTCCTCCTCCCATTCCCTTCCCTTCCTTTCACCTCCATCTTCCTCTCCCTCCCTTCTGTCTCTCCTCTTTCATCTCTCCCCTCTCTTCCTCCACCCTCCTCCTCCTTTCTTCTCCCTCTTCCTCTCCCTTCTCTCTCTCCTCTTTCTCTCTCCCATCTCCTTTCTCTCTCCCTCTCCGTCCGTCTGCTCGTGTTCACATATCGCTTCCCGGCGAGTGTTGCCACAGACCGCGCCATGATTTAACCCGGAGTTAAACATAGTCTAGTGCAGGTCGCCAAGTGGTTATCCCGGGACGTTTTATGATTTCCTATTCATATCATTCTTTTCTTTTGCTTTCTCTCTCCGTCTCTCTCTTCTCCTCCCTTCTCTGTGCGAAGAGAAGCTTGGGGAATTTCGCTCTTATTATTCGGTATGGCGGCGCGGTTGTGAGTCTCCTGGCTGGATGGGTTATTTTGGGGTATTTAGGTAAGGTTGAGGGGAACATTTTAAACCAGTTACCTGACTCATGACTGAGGGAATGTACGTATTATTAGCTGTTACTGATGACTCGATGTAGAGCTAGCGTTACCCCGTTTCCCATGAATGATATGTTAGATTATTTATTTTTATTTTTTTTTTTGTCGAAAAAGGTTTTTTTTTTTTTTTTTTTTTTTTTTTTTTTTTTTTTTGAGGCGGAGGGAGGTCCGTTGTTTTGTGATATGTA
>NW_020869527.1:834248-836748 GCF_003789085.1 Penaeus vannamei | reverse complement strand
CAACAGCGGCGGCGGCGGAGGAGAGGCGGGGAGCGATCCCGTGGTCCTCCCGCTCCCCCGGGCATCCCTCGTCTGCCGCGCTCGCATCTGCAGTGCCTTCTGCTGCCTCAGTGCCAGCCGGATCCCGCGCGCTCCGCTGCTCGAGAGACGGTTCTGGAATCGCGTTCTTCCCGAGGCCCTTCCGAGCGCGCGCGACGGGGCTGGGCCATGGTTCTGGAGCCAGCCGAACCCCGCGGAGGTTCGTCGTGTTAGAGGTGCTGAGGGAGATCGCAGAGGCCGCGTGACAGTGTTGAAAAGGGTGTGACGGCGCTGCGCACGGCGTTGTGACACGCACGTGCATGGCACTCCGTGGACGTGCGTTGTAAGATACAAGAACACGTACACAAGACGTTCACACACACACACACACACCACACACACACACACACACACACACACACACACACACACACACACACACACACACACACACACACACACACACACACACACTCCCTCCCTCCCTACAGTTCGCACACACTACGCACGTACACACGCCCAAGCAGGCAGCCTGTGGCCTCGTCTGCAGACCCAGAAAACAACCTTGAACTGAGAATCCACGCCTTAGCTCTCCCGTATCTCATCAACTCACGAGCATTGTGCCTCTCCCGCCCCCCCACCCCCCGCCCTTGCTACACCCCCCCCCCACTTGCCTCCCTCCAACCTCATCTTGCTTCCTTTTTGCTCCCCTTGGCCTCCTTTGCCATTTCTTGCTTCCCTCCTGGCCCCTTTTAGCCTCCTTCCGTTCCCCCTTCTTTGCCTCCTCTCCCCTTGCCTCTCCTGCCCTCTTTCCTCCTCCTTTTTCCCCCCGTAGCCTCCCCCCCTTAGCCTCCTTCTCCCCCTCTTCCTCCTCCCCTTTCCCCTTTTCCCCCCTTTGCCTCCTTCTCCCCCCCTTAACCTCCTTCTCTCCTCCCCTTAGCCTCCTCCCTCTTCTCCCCCTAACCTCCTCCTCCCCCTAGCCTTCTCTCCTCCCCTTTGCCTCCCTCCCCCCTCCCCCTCCCTCCCTCCCCCCACCCTCCCCTCCCCCTCCTCTCCCCCTCCTCCCCCTTCCCTCCCCGCGTCACTCAAACTCGCCCCCAATAACACATGCAGTGAGCAACGGACGAACCACGTGAGCGAGTGAACGTACAGTGAAGTGAGAAGTAAAAAGCTGTGATGTAACGGCATCTGTTGAGTGATTAAGACGCCGGCAATTTATTAATTAAGTCACGATTGGTTGTGTAATTAAGACAAGACGTGATTAGCGATTGGCATATAGCGAGGTGACGGACTCGATTGGGGGCGGGGGGGGGGAAACACGTGGTGGTTTTTTTCTTTAAGGTCGAAAGTCGCGTGGAGAGAGAATGGCGGTGGCGGCCTTATTTGGAAACCGAAGTGACACCTTGGCTGGGAGAGGTGGGAGCTGGGTGAATGCGTGCGTTCATTTCATTTCATTCATTTATTCCTCTTCATTCCACTGTCCATCTATCCTTCCTTCCATTCTCTCCTTCCATCAGTCCATCCTTCCTTCTTTCCCTCCTTCCCTCCTCTCCTTTCAACCATCCATCCTCCCTTCTATCTATCCATCCATCCATCCTTCCTTCCCTCCTCTCCTTCTAACCATCCTTCCATCCATCTATCCATCTATCCGTCCATCCCATCCATCCATCCATCCATAATACAATCACTTTGTAGACCCGTTAAACATACAGCAATCCTTACAATTATTAAACAAATTCAAACAAGCAGCCACATATATTATCAGTCAGCATTATACTGTCAGTCGTTGCAAGTGATATGTTATCTGCATGTCTGGGAGATAGTGGCGTGCCTCTTCCGAATTTTTATCTCTCTTATATACGATTTCTTTTCGCTGTGTTGTTATCAGTGCTGTTGCGTCTATCTTGCCAATAGGTGGTTCTTATCAGTTGTTATTTTCCAAGGTCGGAATGCTGTTTTCATGTTGCTTTTGTTGCTGTTGCTGCTGCTGCTGTTGCAATCGTAACTGATTACGTCAGGACCTCTTCCATGTTGCATGATTTTAATGTTGTTATTGGCCTATAAATGCAATTAACATCTGGGTCATGGTGAGAAAATGTGGTAATGATAATATCCATTTTTGATGTGCATTTCGTTCGTGCGAGTGGAGTGATCTTTTATGTATGTGTTTCACATATAAACATGTATGTATGGTGTGTGTGGGATATATATAATATATATATATTATATATACTAATATTATGTATATATGTATATAATGTATATATGTATAGTATGTTAGTGTTAGTGTATAGTTGTATATGTATATAGATAGAGTAGATAGAAGGTAGATAGATTAAGAGAGGGGTGTATAGATAAGTAGAGTAGATAGATAGAATTAGGATAGATAGATGGAGAGGTAGAATAGGATAGAGTCAGATTAGAGATATTGGGTAGAGTATGCATGTTAATATTATTATATAAGTATATATATATAATATAT
>NW_020869527.1:791748-826748 GCF_003789085.1 Penaeus vannamei | reverse complement strand
GGACCACCCAAGGGGGCTGTGGCGGCGGCTGTGACATCGCGTCCACGTCTGTCTCTTCGAATTTGCACCGGAACGCCCTGAAGCCGAGGCCTAGGAGGGGGGGGGGGGAGGGGGAGGGGGGGAAGGAGGGGGGCGTGGTTAGGTGAGGTGCATGCGGTGTGGGAAGTCTTTCGGATTAAACCAGATTATTCGTATTTTAACTAAATTTATTCGTACTTTAACCAACTTATCCGTACTTAAACTGATTTATTCGTCCTTAAACTAATTTATTCGTCCTTAAATTTATTCCTTAAACCAAATTATTCTTACTTTAACCAAATTATACACACATGCATAGATAGCTATACCATTCACATTTTCATATATACACAGACATGTATACTGTATATACATACATACGTGCAGTAGTGCGTACTTACTTGCATATGTGCATGCTTACATATACATGCATGCTGTACATACAGACACCAGACATGGGTATGAGAGTTACATGCATATGCAGATGAACAGATATAGAGGTGGATAACGTCAAACATGGAGTTATTTTCGCGCATTTCCTTCATGTATTTTCATCCATACGCCGCCATCCCATCCGCCCAGAATGCTTCACGTATGTCAGAAATATTCGTCTGTTGGGAAGGCTCCCCGAGACGTCTTACTTGCGAAGGTGGGGGAACAGGGGCGAAGGGGGGGGGGCGGTTATTGCGTGGGCCGGGCATGGGCTGATGAGCCGTGAGGGGAAACGTACCCACCTCAAGTTCCCCGCCCTCGCATTACCTAATCGAGAAGGTAGGATCACCCCGCCTGTGATTGGTACGGGCCGTGAAAAAGATTTGTTTACCCGTTTCAGCTGCATCCGGCGACGGGGCCAGAGGTGTGCTTTCCGGGGGGCTGCCAGGGCGCTGGGGGGCTGCCACATCACACGCCTTGCACGTCGGTGTCGTCTTCTGCCGGCGAACCAAAGGGGAGAGGAGTTAGTACCTGGGAAGGAGGGACAGGTGCGGGTGTCCTAAGCGTCGCGCGTTTCGAAGACGGTTCGCGGGGGCTTTAACGGGCGCGTGCGAGGGTCGAAGGGGAAAGGCGACGGTCTCGAGGGCGGCGGAGGAGGACAGCGAGGGCTCTCTCACACCCCCGACAAGAGGTTCTCGAGGACCTGGTGTTACCCATCCCTTCCTCCCCCTCCTCCTTCCCCTAGCGCGCAGGTGTTCTCGTAGGTGACCGAAGAGACCGTGATCAGTGCGAGATCTCGAGCCCTCGCCAAACCCGACGAGGAAATCCGCCGGAAGGACCGCCTCGCAAGACAACCCCCCCAGAATGGCCGACGAGGACCAGGAGGCGATGGGAAGAGCCTCCGAGGGGGCCTTCGAGAGCGCGACGGAGGACGAACAGGTGAGACGATCCCCGGGGAACTCGGAGCAGACGGGGTTGCAGACACTCCAGCCTCCAAGAATAAGCTCGGGGTAATGGGGATGGTAATGGGGATTGCAATAAGGGGCGCCGTGACCCCCTTGATCACGGGGCTTGATGGCTCTGCTTGCTTCTCCGCTTCTCTTCTTGGCTTGGCGAATGGGCTGGCTGAGGGAGGGCCTCCTTTGAGCACAAGATGATGCGGGAGAGTGTGAGTTAGAGGAAGGATTGTGATGTAAATGTGATAACGGTGTGATGAAATTCAAAAGAATAGATCTAATAAACAAGATGCAAATATGATGAATAAGATATAGGAAATAGGATATACAGTAGATAGATAGAGAGAGAGAGAGAGAGAGAGAGAGAGAGAGAGAGAGAGAGAGAGAGAGAGAGAGAGAGAGAGAGAGAGAGAGAGAGAGAGAGAGAGAGAGACCCAAAAGGAATATAAAGAAAAAGTGAAAGCAAAAATAAATTTCCCAGATTCGGCCCTATTCCCCGCCTCAGGTGCTGCCCACAAGTCACACTAATGAAATCTCGTGACAGGAAGTCGAACATAGGCCTAAATTTATCTCAGAGTTCAAATATATCACCAGATTTGTCATCAACATAAATAGGCCTATTTCACGGAAGGACTAATGATAGGCCTTTAAGTATGGAAAACGTAATAGAGATGTCGTTCTCAGTATGAAACTTAAAAAATGAAATATATATATATATATATATATATATATATATATATATATATAATTGATTAATTATTCATAAAGCTAAGATGTTTCGTAGTTCCTGTAATACCGACAGCGAAAGTAGAATTGTTTGCAAAAATATATGTTAATTAATTTGATAGATGGAATTATTTGATAGATAAGAACTGACACATGAATCGCAAAACAATGACATATGTATAGTTTCAGATTTTTTTGAAGATTTTTATTACCTGCAGATTATATGTACTACTTTCAAGCGGGGATGATGCTGGAGAGATGGTAGATAATAGACTGAAGGAAGGTAGAAAGGTGATTGTGAATATGCGTGTGTGTTTGTTTGTTTGTGTGTGTGTGTGTGTGTGTGTGTGTGTGTTTGTGTGTGTGTGTGTGTTGTGTGTGTGTGTGTGTGTGTGTGTGTGTGTGTGTGTGTGTGTGTGTGTGTGTTGTGTGTCTGTCTGCGTCTGTGAGAGGACGTCATGTCGATGAAGTGATAGATACCTAGATATTTGATGAAACTGACTCCTGGAGAAATGGACAGCAATTTGCTTTGCTTCTTTTCTCTTTTTCTCCTTATTTCTCGCTCCTCCAATCTCCTCTGTCCCTCTTCCTGTTCCTCTTTCTGCTTTCCCTCCCTTGTGTCATCATCCTCGCCTTCCTTCTCTTATTGCTTTCCGTCCATTTTCCTTCACTTCTTCCCTTCTTCCTCCTTCTCCTCTTCTTCTTCAGTTTCCTCTCCCCCTTAGTCTTCATCGTCGTACTATTCTTCTTCCTCTTCCTGCCTTTCCTCCTTTTTCATCTTCCCTTTTCCCTCCTTTTTTTCTCCTCTCCACTTCTTTTTCCTCCTCTCCTTTCTCCTCGTCTTCCTCTTCCTCATTTCTCCTCATCCTCCTCTTCCTTCTTTTCTCCCCCCTACCCTATTTCTTCTTCATCATCCTTATCTGTTTATGGTGTTAGAAAATACCAAGTTTTAAGCCTTAAATCTCCTCAAAGCGTTTTCTTCTTTTTCGTCTTTCTTCATTTTTTTTGTTCTTCCTCTTCCGGCGCCTCTTTCTTCTACTTCGTCGTCACCTGCTCGGTCTCCCTTCTTCTTTATTATTTTTCTTCTCCTTCTACTTCTTTTTCGTTTTCTTCGTTTTTCATATTTTTGTTATTATTATTATTATTATTATTATTATTATCATCGTCATATGATTATCATCGTTATCATCATCGTCATTATTATTGTTATTATTATTATTGTTATTATTATTATTATTATTATTATTATTATTATTATTATTATTATTATTATTATTATTATTATCATTATCATTATTATATTATTGTGAAAAACCATAATCGGTGTTTCTGCTTTACATTTTTTCACATGCTGTTGTTATCGTTGTTATCGTTATTGTTGGTGATATTGATAGAAATTTTCCTGAGCTGATAAATACTCATGCTTGTATCAGTCTGTTGTGAAGTAATATTCTTGTGATATTTGCATATTTGGTAAGATTAAGTATTTTAAATATTTAAAATTTTTAAATAATCAATGTTTTATTTATTATTTTTAAATAATTAAATGATTAAATAATTATTTTTAAATAATTAAATATTTTAGTGATATTTGCATATTTGGTAGGAATAAGTACTTGTCTGGAGAACCATGTGGCCCCTAACTCATGCTAGTTTTTTTGCGATTGTAAAAATCTGTGTGATTGTAGAAGTTTCGAACGCCATATTGAGCTGGGGAAATTAATTACCTGTTCTTATCTTAACACGAGGGAGAGAGAGAGAGAGAGAGAGAGAGAGGAGAGGAGTGAGTGAGGAGGAGGGAGTGAGGAGGAGTGGAGTGAGTGAGGAGGAGGAGAGAAGAGAGAGAGAGAGAGAGAGAGAGAGAGAGAGAGAGAGAGAAGAGAGAGAGAGAGAGAGAGAGAGAGAGAGAGAGAGAGAGAGAGAGAGAGGAGAGAGAGAAAGAGAGAAAGAGAGAAAGAGAGAAGAGAGAGAGAGAGAGAGAGAGAGAGAGAGAGAGAGAGAGAGAGAGAGAGAGAGAGAGAGAGAGAGAGAGAGAGAGAGAGAGAGAGAGAGAGAGAGGAGAGAGAAGAGAAGAGAGAGAGAGAGAGAGAGAGAGAGAGAGAGAGAGAGAGAGAGAGAGAGAAGAGAAAGAGAAAGAGAGCGAGAGAAAGGGAGAGAGAGAGAGAGAGAGAGACTGAGAGGGAAAACCTCATTCTTTTCAACATACCCCATCATTACTCTCTGCGCCTGTTAGCATAGCTGTTCTATGTTGTCCACTGAACACCCAATTACCACTCGTCTGTTATCTACCTACTTAGCGCCTATGCACTTTCTGTCCATCAGCTGGGTATCCGCTCACTAATCGATCCAAACCCATTAGGAATTCATATTAATATTACTTGTAATTTGATTTTCGATATCCGCACACTGGTCGATCCAAAGCCCATAGAAATTCATACTCATAGTTACTTGGGATTTGAGTTTACAAAGTGGAATCAGTCGAGAAGTTCTTTCTCTTTATTTATCAATTGACATCGCTAATGTCATTTCCTTCCGTTATTAACATTATCTTCTTGCGACTGTCCGTTGACCCAAGATAAGAACGATCCAAAGGGAATAACTCGGGTCAATGACTCGTCGGCCAGGGGAGTGTTATTCACGGCCAGGTAAGCATGCCCGCTGGCCTAAGATAAGAACGATCAAAGGGAATAACCGGGTCAATGACTCGTCGGCCAGGAGAGTGTTATTCACGGCGACGTAAGCATGTCCGCTGGCCTAAGATAGAAGGATTCAAAGGGAATAACTCGGGTCAATGACTCGTCGGTCAGGAGAGTGTTATTCACGGCGACGTAAGCATGCCCGCTGGCCTAAGATAAGAACGATCCAAAGGGAATAACCCGGGTCAATGACTCGTCGGCCAGGAGAGTGTTATTCACGGCGACGTAAGCATGCCCGCTGGCCTAAGATAAGAACGATCCAAAGGGAATAACCCGGGTCAATGACTCGTCGGCCAGGAGAGCGTTATTCACGGCCAGGTAAGCATGCCCCGCGTCCACCGAGAAGAGCATGCGGGACACAGCATATTCACCGAGGCAGACGACGCTCCTGGGCGGAAGGAGGAGGTCGAGAGCTGGCGGCGGGAGGGCAGGGCAGGAGCGAAAGACCTTCACCAAGGATGGGGAGGTGTGACCCAGGGTGTTGCACTCTCGAAAATAGCTCCTTTTGCAGAAATGGGGAAAAGATATGAAGCTTGGCATGGAGGTTCGAGCCGGGGGAGGAGGGAGGCGGACCAATCAGGGGCTGTCTTATAAACTCGGTTGGACCAATCAGACGTCGAGGCTCGCATGAAGGGGAGGGGAGTGGGAGGGGGTGGGGGGCATGGTTGCCAACATATCACGTCAGACAAAAACACAGGCGCTTTGGAAGTATGGGGGGGGGAGGGGGGGTGTGGCAGGCGAAGGCAAGACCCGCCCCACACTCCTCAACAACCTGACTAACGACCCCTACAGCACAAGACGAGCCATTATCTACATTACCCGCCGACACGCCCACCGCCCGCCGCCCTGACCCACATTCCCTTCTGAAATCAAACGAAGGCAGAGCCATATGAGGGGGGGGGGGAGGGGGAGAGGAGAGAAAAAAAGAGAGCAAAAGAGGCGGAAGGTTTTGGCACGTGAGAGCATGGAGGGGGCAGCGCACACTTCCGCCACCCCGTGCCCCCGCCCCTCCCTCCCTCCCCCCTCCCCCCTCCCATACGCCCGTGGCCGAGGGCGGGCGCGCGTAGTGGGTCCCCAAGGCCGGTCCTCACACCGTCTCCCGTGCTGGTGTGCTCATCACCAAGTCGCTCCTCGCTGCCCTCGGTGCCCAGTGCTCTCCCGGCGTCCCCCGTGCAACACCCCGTGCAACACCCCGTGACCACACCTCGCAACCACGCGCACGCCGACACCGCTCGCGAGGCACCATGGCTGAAGTGACCACCACCAAGATCACCAAAAAGGGCGGCACCAAGAAGACCACCAAGAGGGTGATAACGACCGAGACGATCGAGTCGGATGGAGGGCTGATGGAGGGGCCCATGATGGAGATCGTGGAAGCGACCAACGGGGAGAACAAGGAGAACCTCGGGTATGGCACCTGCGGGAGGATCCGGGCACCGTCCTAGGCACCGTGTCTCTCTTCTCTTTGCGTCACCATCTCGCCCTGGGGCCCTGAGTGTCGTCACCCCTCACGGTGGCACTTTGTGGCTCTGTCTCTCACTGTGCCGCTCACATCACCTCTCTAAGTGACACATTGTGCTATCATATCTCACTGCAGCACTTTCGCTCATCCTCCCCTCATGGCAGCCTCATGGCACTCTCAACCGTCCTCTCACATGGCCATTCTTAGCGCCCCATCTCGCTCTCGAACCCACCATTATAGAATTTCCCCATTTTTATGTGATATTTTTTTCGACGAGGGAACAGGAAGACAAAAGAAAAGTCTCTTGCGTGGGAATAAGCTAAAAAAAAAAAAAAAAAAAAAACAAGTTTGTGACGAGCCGGCAACGCAGGCGGTAGAGCTTAGACAAGGTTTGTTTTTTCTGGATCGTTAGGAGAGGTCTAAAACGTTCGAGTTGCTCGTGCTTATAGGCCTAGGCGTGACGTATCGATAGACAAACATTTTTTTTCCGTCGCACGTTTTCACAGCAAAATGCGTAAATTGCCACAACTCATTAGACTAAGTAGACGGATTTTATGGGGTACCTTTTTCGTTTTTAAAGAGCGATTTTTACATAGTGTTATTACTATTATTATGTCTTTAAGAGCAGCCGCGTTAGTGTTGATGTTTCTATAATTTCGTTTTATGTCTTTCTCTGTGTGCCGGAGAATTTACGACACAATAGTACATTACTGAGACTTAAGTTTTTTTTATTTATTTATTCTCTTAAACAGTCTTATATCCGGGTAGTTTATAATAGTGTCATTTTTACGTCCCTTTTAGTAGGACCATAAATGGATCGTGACTGCGGGCTATTTTTAAAGGAACTGATTCCGTAATCCGCTAAATGTACCTCGTTTTCTCCCTCATTTTCCTTCATTTTTCGGCCATTTTCCTCATCATTCATTTCACTCATTATTCCATCACGGCTTTTCTCATCATGCAGAATATAGTGATTTCACAATCTCATATTTCACACTCGAGATTAGAATTTCCAAATTAGACAAAACATTGCCTTTTTCATCTTCTTTGCTGTGTATATAAACTTATACATTCATCTCATGGTATATGGAATACATCAGACAATTACTCTAGGACAATACTTGCATTTTATATACATGTATACAATATATATTTGCACTTTTGTATATACATGTAGACATATACATTATGGTACTGGTACATGACACATAACTTTACAATATCACACGGTGTCACATCCTCCCGAGGTGCCTGCCACGAGGTGTCATACCAAGGTAAATGATTTTTTGGTGTTATTGCTGGATTTTAGTAGATTTTGTGTGAAATTTTTTTTTTCTCTTTTCTCTGCTCTCTCTCTCCTCTTTTTCTCTTTCTTTTCTCTCTCTTCTCTTCTCTTCTTCTCTCTCCTCTCTCTCTTCTCTTCCTCTCTCTCTCTCTCTCTCTCTCTCTCTCTCTCTCTCTCTCTCTCTCTCTCTCTCTCTCTCTCTCTCTCTCTCTCTCTCTCTCTCTCTCTCTCTCTGCTCTATCTCTCTCTCTCTCTCTCTCTCTCTCTCTCTCATCTCTCTCTTCTCTCTCTCTCTCTTTTTCTTCTCTCTTCTTCCTCCCCGTCTCTTATTACCCCATCGTGTATTAAGATCCTTGAGATACGACAGTACCGCTTTAAGGAAACTTTACCCTCATCCCTCATGTCCTCTGTAGGATGAAAGTGCTATATTCGACTCCTTAGTCCCCCTTTTCCCCCCTTTCCTTCCCTTCCTCCTCTCCTATTTCCCCCTTTTCCCCTCCCTTTCCTTCCCCTCCCACCTTTCCCTCCTTCACTATTTCCCCTTTTTTCCTTCCCCTCCTCCTATTTCCCCCCTCCCCCATCCCCTCCTATTTCCCCCTTTCCTTCCCCCATCCCCTTCACCTTTTCCTTCCCCTCCCCTTCCCTATTTCCTCGACTTTACTTCCAACGAATACAACAGCTGATTTTTTCCCCTCCACAACCGTATGGCACGAGTTACACAGGTACACATTTCTCTCATTTTTTGTGTATTGCGAATAAAGAAAGGTGTTCGTATGGAAGGTTCCTTGGGTGCGTGTGGGTGCATTTCGGCTTCGTTTGATGTGGTTGCGTGAAACCCGATCTATATCTTGTGGTTTTGGGCTTTGATATTCCGAGAAGGCGGGGACCTTGCTCGGGGCACGGTGTTTCCCTCTCGGGTTTGTGGGCGTGTGTTTTGGGTTGTAG
Organism: Penaeus vannamei; assembly: GCF_003789085.1. Lineage (NCBI taxonomy): Eukaryota > Metazoa > Arthropoda > Malacostraca > Decapoda > Penaeidae > Penaeus > Penaeus vannamei. The sequence goes on along the minus strand of NW_020869527.1, from coordinate 818,228 downwards.
TTTGCTTTTTTTTTTGGGGGGGGGGATTTTTTTTGGTTTGGTTTGGTGTGTTTTTGGATTTGTGGGATGTGGTCTCTTTTTTTTTTATCTTTTGCTTTCTCTCCTATCTCTCCTCTTCTCTTTCTCTCGCTCTCTCTCTCTTTCCTCTCTCTCTCTCTCTCTCTCTCTCTCTCTCTCTCTCTCTCTCTCTCTCTCTCTCTCTCTCTCTCTCTCTCTCTCTCTCTCTCTCTCTCACTCTCCTCTCTCTTCCCCCCTCTCACCCTCCCCTATCTCTTCCATCTTCCACAAAAAAAAAATCTCCAAAAATATTACAAAACAAACAAACAAAAATGTCCAGACTTTGATAAGGAGGACTCGCCGGCGCAAAAAAAAAAAAAATAATAATAAACGAAAGAGAAAAGAAAAAAAAAAAAGAGAGAGATAGTACAAACAACAACGTGAGTCTCTCGCACTAAGTTGCACTCGTGTTAAAGTTGAAGCCCCGGACGCTCAAGAACTCCGAAGGTCCATGTGTAGAGTCTTAAAAAAAAACTACCCCTCCCCCCCCCCCCCCCCTCTTTGCCTTAGACGGGAGAGGGGAGGAAGGGGAAAAGAGGGAGGGATGTGTGCGCGTTGGAGGAAAGAGGGATGGGTGTGTGTGGTGTGTGGTGTGTGTGTGTGGTGTGGGTGTGGTGTGGGTGTGCTGTGTGGGTGCTGTGTGTGTTGTGTGTGTGTGTGTGTGTGTGTGTGTGGGTGTTTGTGTGTGGTGTATATGTGTGTGTTGGAGGAAAGAAGGTGTGTGTGTGTTTGTGTGTTGTGTGTGTGTCTGTGTGTGTGTGTGTGTGTGTTGTGTGTGTGGTGTGTGTATTGAAGAAAGAGGGAGGAAAGTGTGTGTGTGTGAGTGTATATGTGTGTGTGTTGGAGGAAAGAGAAGTGTATGTGTGTGGTGTGTGTGTGTGTGTGTGTGTGTGTGTGTGTGTAAGTGTGTGTGTGTGTGTTGGAGGAAAGAGGGGATGGATGGTGATGTGCCGTGTTATTTTGTTTGTTCTTACGTGTACGTTTGTATGGGTGTGTCTATCTCGCTGTCTGTCCGTGTGTATATATTTGTATATGCATCTCTGTGTCTCCGTGACTATGTCCATTTGTGTGTGTGCCTGTGTGTGTATGTATATATGTGTGTGTGTGTGTGTGTGTGTGTGTGTGTGTGTGTGTCCGTGTATTTATGTGCGTGTGTTTATGGTGCCTGTGTTTATGTGCGTGTGTGTGTGTGTGAGATTATGGCCAGCGAGGCTACATAAATCATATGAAAGATGATCATAGTCTGGAGAGGTTTAAGTGCTGCAGTACCATCAGCTGTTCGAGATCGATTGTATAGTTACTCGCACAATAACACAATAGGAATGAGACGCCACTTGATTATTGTAGCTAAAATGTTGATGTAATCAGAGGAAGACAGAGGCAGAGAGAGAGAGAGAGAGAGAGAGAGAGAGAGAGAGAGAGAGAGAGAGAAGAGAGAGAGAGAGAGAGAGAGAGAGAGAGAGAGAGAGAGAGAGAGAGAGAGAGAGAGGAGTGAGGGAGTGAGGGAGTGAGAGACAGAGACATAAACCGAAACAGAAAGAATGAGAGAGGGAGAGAGAGTGAGAGTGAGAGAAGGAGCGAGCGAGAAAGAGAGAGCGAGCGAAAGAGAGAGAGAGACAGAGAGAGAGAAAGAAAGAAAGAAAGAGAAAAAGAAAGAGAGAGAGAGAGAGAGAGAAAGGTCAAAGATCAGGGAAACTATTAAGCCCAGCTCCCTGACGAAAGGTCGATCCAACAACTAGCTTCACCCAGCAAGACGGGGGACATGTGAGAGGGAAGTTGGGGAGAGAGACGAGGGAAGGAATGGGGAGTGGGGAGTTGAAGAAGGAGGAGTGGGGAGAGGAGGAGTTGGAGAGGGAGAGAGGAGTGGGAGTGGGGAGTTGAGGGGTGAGGATGTGAGGATGGGGGATGTTGGCAGAAGGGAGAGGAGTGAGGTGGGGAGTTGAAGAGGGGAGAGGAGTGGGAGTGGGGAGTTAATGAGGGGAGGGGGTGAGGATAGGGATGTAGAGTGGAGAAGAGTGGGAGTGGGGGAGTTGATGAGGGGAGACAAATAGGGGAAGATGGAGAGGGAAGGGGAGAGGAGTAGGAATGGGAGATAAAGAGGGGGAGAAGAGTAGGAGGGGAGGAGTTGAAGAGAGGAGTGGAAGAGGGAAGAGGAGTAGGAGGGGGAGGGGGAGGGGGGAGGGGGTTGCCCGACGAAGTCTTGAGATCCTGATGTTGTCTGGCCTCTTGTAGGAGTGCAGGTGTGAGGCCGAGAGTGTTTGGGACTTTTGTAAATTATGTGCTTATCTCTCTCTCTCTCTCTCTCTGTCTTTCCTCTTTCCTTGCTTCTCTTTCTTTCTTGTCTCTCTCTCTCTCCTCTCTCTCCTCTCTCTCTCTCTCTCTCTCTCTCTCTCTCTCTCTCTCTCTCTCTCTCTCTCTCTCTCTCTCTCTCTCTCTCTCTCTCTCTCCCTCCTCTCTTGCTTCTCTTTCTTGTTTCTCTCTTTCTCTCTCTCTGAAAGTGTTTAACAAATAGAAAGAAATTTAGTAACGAGGAAAAAAAAAGAGAATGGGAAGAAGAAGGAAGAATAAAACAAGACGGAAAGAGGAGCGGAGAAGAGAGAGGAAGAGTCAAGGTCGCTCCTGAAGGTGGCGCAGAAGTAGTCTTGGCCTGCGGAGAAGGAGGGATATGTTTACGGTCACACTGAAGGAGGAGGGAGAGGAAGGAGGGTAGGGGTGGAAGGAAGGGGAGAGGGGGATGGAAGGGAGAGAAAGAGAGAGGTAGGTGGAAGGGAGGGGAAGAGGAGGTAGGTGGAAGGGAGAGGAGGGGGATGGAGGGAGAGAAAGGGGGAGGAAAGAGGGGATGGAAGAGAGAGAGAAAGGGGAGGGGGTGGAAGGAGGGTAAAGGAAGAGGGGGATGGAAGGGAGAGGAAGGGGGAGTGGGGGAGGAAGGGAGGAGGGGGGGATGGAAGGAGAGAGAAAGGGGGGAGGAAGAGGGGGATGGAAGAGAGAGAGAAAGGGGAGGGGGTGGAAGGAGGGGAAGGAGAGGGAAAGGGAGAGAAAGGGGGAGGAAGAGGGGATGGAAGGGAGAGAGAAAGGGGGAGGGGGTGGAAGGAGGTAAGGAAGAGGGGGATGGAAGGAGAGGAAGGGGGTGGTGGAAGGGAGGGGAAGGAGGAGGAAGGAGAGAAGGGGGGATGAAGGAGAGGAAGGGGGAGGGGAGGTAGGTGGAAGGGAGGTGGAGGGATGGAAGGGAGAGAAAGGGAGGGGATGGAAGGGAGAGAAGGGGAGGGGTGGAAGGGAGGTAAGGAGGAGGGGATGGAAGGAGAGAAAGGGAGGAGGTAGGTGGAAGGGAGGGAAGGAGGAGGAAGGAGAGAGGGGAGAGGAAGAGGAGGTGGAAGGGAGAGAAAGGGGGGTGGAAGGAGGAAGGAGGAGGGGATGGAAGGGAGAGAAAGGGGGAGTAGGTGGAAGGGAGGGGGAGGAGGAGGGAAGGAGAGGAAGAGGGGAGGAGAGGGGGATGGAAGGGAGAGAAAGGGGGGGTGGAAGGGAGGAGGAGAGGGAAGGCTTTGTATATACACAGATGTGCGAGAAAGTTTTCGAGAGAAGCGACGGGGAAGGTTGCTCTGTGCGTTCCTTATCGTTGTTTGTATTTTAGGTCATTTTATTATCTATGTATAAGTGTAAAAAACAAACAAACAAACTTATACCTTTAGGTCATTTTCATTTTCTATGTATAACTGTAAAAAAAAAAAAAACTTATTCCTAGTTTTACATATGTTTGTTTATTTATTTATTTTTGTCTCGTGTGTAGCCTGTTCATTTACGCATGACTGTTCAAGCGAGACAGAGAGAAAAGAAACAGAAATATGTATTCTTATCTTATAGAATAGCAATTTATGCGATTCTGTTGAACCTAAGGCAACAGAACCTCAATCGCGCAGTATTACACTGACTCATTATCAGGAATTACACCCCTCTCCCCCCCCCCCCATATTATTGTTCACGGATTCCTTGCTACGTAAACTCAACACGTAATTCATATACTTTGTTTTTGTGTGTGTGTGTGTTTTTTTTATTATATTATTATTATTTGTAGGTGTTTGATATATTTCTGTATCATTTTCCCGTATTTTATCGCTCATGTTTTTTTGTTTTTTTTCATTCATAAACTCAAAACGGTTTGTAGTTTGTGTTGTTGTTGAATTTACTTTGTAAGTGCTTGTTATATCTATCGTATTATTTTCCCCCAATTTCATCGTCCATGGATATTTTTTTCTTCATAAACTCATTAACCTTGGTATTTTGTGATTGTTATTGAATTTTAATTTTCTTGTAATTCAAAACTCTTGGTATTTTGTGGTTGTTACTTGAATTACTTGTTTATCTCTATCATTTGATCTTTCATGGCTTTTCGTTAATAAACACTCGTAATTTAAACTCTTATATTTGTATTGTTATTGAATTTTGCTAAACTATCATTTCATCTTTCATTTTTTTTTTTCTTTTTAAACACACGTAATTCAAAATTCTTGTATTTTTGAATTGTTATTGAATTTACTTGCTAAGTGCTTGTTATCTCTCTATCATTTCATCTTTCTTGGCTTTTTTTTCCTTTTTAAACACACGTAATTCAAAACTCTTGGAATTTTGTGGTTGTTATTGTGTTTACTCGAAGGCGCTTGTTAGGAGTCGCAAAGTGGCTCGAGTCCTCACCTGTCACTTTGAACGGAAGTGTCATTCAAGGGAGAGGGGGGGGGGGAAGGGGGGAAGGAGGGGGGCGTGGTTTGGTTGTTTCTCTCCGCCCTCCTGTCTCCCTTTTTCTCCTCTTGTTTCCTTCTTGTTTTTCTTCTTGAGTTCGGGTTTCTTCTTTGGGTTGTTTTTGTTTTTGTTTTTTGTTTTTCTTTGGGGTGGTTCTTTTTTGTTTCTTTGTGTTTGTTGGTTTTCGTTTTGTCTTCGTTTTTTATTGTTGTTTTCCTTTTGTTTTTGTTTTTTCCTTATTTTGTTTTTTCCCTTTGTTTCCTTTGCTTATTTTGTCTATTTCTATTTCTCTTTGTTTCTCTTCCTTTCCTCCTCCTCCTTCTCCATAGTTTCCTCTATTATTTTTCTTTTCTCTCTAGGTCTTTTTCCTTGTGTGTTTTATCCATGACGAATATCTTTTTATTATGTGAAGAAATTAAACCATCCCAGAAAAAAAATCAAACCTGGAAATGATAGTAGATAAATAAACAGAAATGAAAGGATATAATGATGGTGGAATTGAGGAAGACGATGATGATGATGCGAACGATAGTGATGGATATGCTAGTACAACGAGGGTAATGATGATGATAATGAAGATGATGGTGATATTAATGATAATAATGGAGATGATGGTAATAATAATAACAATGATGATGATGATGATGATGGCAATAGTAACGATGATGATATTCATAATGATAATGACAGTGATGATAATGATAGCAGTATTGATAATGACAATAACAACAACAAAAATAATAACGATAACGATACTAGTCTCAGTGAGATTGCAATAACCAACGGGTGAGTGGCCTCGTTCCCGTCAGCTGTTTCTTGCACTGTAGGTTGATCATTTTTCTCGTCTCCTACTCCTCCTCCTTCTTCTTCTTCTTGTTTCTCCCCCTCCTATTTCTTCTCTTCTCCTCCTCCTTCTCGTCAGCTGTTTCTTGCACTGTATGTTGATCATTTTTCTCGTCTCCTACTCCTCCTCCTTCTTCTTCTTCTTGTTTTCCTCCCCCTCCTATTCCTCTTCTTCCTTCTCCTCCTCCTCCTTCTCGTCAGCTGTTTCTTGCACTGTAGGTTGATCATTTTTTAACTCATTCGTTTTGGCATTCTTTGTGTCTGTTGATTTTTCCTTTTGTCTTCGTATTCTTTTTATTCTTGTTTTCCTTTTACTTTCGTGTTTTTTTTCCTTTTAATTTTTTTACGTCCTCATCTCTTCTCTTTCTCTTTTTCTTCTCCGCTCGTCTCCTACTCCTCTCCTTTTCTTCTTCTTGTTTTCCTCCTCTTTCTCTTCTCCTATCTTCTCCTCTCTCTCCTCTTCTCTTCTCGTCAGCTGTATCTTGCACTGTAGGTGGATCATTTTTCAAGTCATTTGTTTTGGCAGCGCATTCCGTCGGTGAATGGCCGCTCTGTCGGGTCGAAACACCTGGCTTCGAATCGCGTTTAGAAGCTCTTTTGTTTCACGTGTTTTTTTTGTTTTTTTTTTTTTTTTTTTTTTTTTTTTTTTTTTTTTTGGGGGGGGGTTTGTTTGTTTAGTTTTTATTTTTTGTTTTATTTTTTATTTTTTTTTCGAAATTAGATTTTTAAATTTGTTTGTTATCGACATTTCACGTTCTTTTACTTATGCAATAACTTTCTGGTATTATCCATTTTTTTTTCATTTCTTTCTTTTTTTTAATTCTGTTTCTTAATTTCCTGCCAAAAAACCTGACACGCTGTAGTGATCACGTGATTGACAGGCTATTTTGTCATGTCACTGTGAGTTGCCAGTTATTGAATATCTAGTTATTGTGGCAACTGGCATGATTCGTGACGGTGTATGAGAATTAGCGATGTTGGTATGGCAGCGATGACGTCATTCTCATAATGCGGTTACCACGACGAGCTGTGGAAGGGAAATGGAGAGAGGGGGAGAGGGAAGAGAGAGGGAGGGTGAGAGAGAAGGAGAGAGAGGGTGGGTATGTGGTAAAAGAGAGAGAGAGAGAAGAGAGGGAAGAAGAGAGAGAGGTGGGTTAAGAGAGAGAGAAGAAGAGAGAAGGTGGGTAAGAGGGAGAGAGAGAGAGAGAGAGAGAGAGAGAGAGAGAGAGAAGAGAGAGGAGAGAGAGAGAGAGAGAGAGAGAGAGAGAGAGAGAGAGAGAGAGATTAAAGAAGAAAGTGAAAGAGAGCGAGAGCATGGGCAGATTAACAAAAGCAAGAGTTGAAAGAAAGAAAAAGAAAGAAACAAAAGACAGAGAGAGAAAGAGAGAAAGCGAGAAAGAGAGTGAGAGAAGAGAGAAGAGAAGAGAGAGAGAGAAAAAAAGAGACAGAGAGAAAGAGAAAGACTTAGACAGCTAGACAGATAGATATATAGATAGAGACAGAGAGAGAGAGAAGAGAAAGAGAAGGCGAGGAAACGAAGCAGCGCCAACGGCAGACCAGCCCGCCCGGGAGCATGGCGGCGAGGGCGAAGCAAACACGAATATAAAGTTGAGAGATTTGAGAAGTCGTCGGTCGGTATTTTAGGGGGAGTTGAATGTGGCGCGCGGCGGGGGGAGGATGGGCGGGCTACGGGCGGCGTGGTGGTGGTGGGTGGGCGGGGGTGGGCGTGGTTTGAGAGAGAGAGGGAAGGGGGGGAGGGAGGGAGAGAGAGATGGGGGGGGGGGGGAGAGAGAGAGAGAGGGAGAGGCCAAAAATAGTATCGTTCTTGTGAGCTTTCTCCTCCTCTCCTCCCTCTTCTCTCCTCCTCCTCCTCTCTCCTCCTCCTCCTCTCCTCCTCCTCCTCCTCCTCCTCCTCTCCTCCTCCTCCTCCTCCTCCTCCCCCTCTCTCTCCTCTCTCCTCCCTCCTCCCCCTTCCCTCTTTTTTTTTCTTTTTCTTCCCTCCGCTCTCTCTCCCCCTTTTTCCGCGATAAGATAAGGCGTATTTACTCTGTGTATATATATCGTATCTTTTCTCCTTCCCACCTCCTCCTCATCCTCGTCCTTCCCTTCTTCCTCCACTTCTCTCTTCTTTTATTCTCTTTTTTATTTTCTTACCATTCTCATCTCCTCTTTCTCTTTTTCCTCCTCACTCGTCTTCTTCTTCTCCTTCTTCTTCTTGTTATTGTTTTCCTCCTCCTATTTCCTTCCTTTTCCTCTCCTCCTCCATCACTGCTCCACCCTTCCTTCTGCTTCCCTCCCCTCCTTACTTGCTCCCCTCTCCTCCTTCTCTTCGTATTTCTCTTCTCTCTTTTTTTATTCTCCTCTCTTCCTTCTCATCTTCCTCTTTATTATACCCCCCTCCTTCTCCTCTTCTCCTTCTCTTCCTCCTCTCCTTCTCGTCTCCTCTTCCTCTCTCTCCTCCTCCTCTTCCTCTCCTCCTCCTTCTGCTCTCTCTAACCTTTTTCATTTTACCAGCTAAATTTTACCATAATATTTACCCGCCTCATTATCTTTATTAAAAAAATACCACCCTCATTACGACCTCCGACATCGGCTCTCATTACCCAGCATTACTCATTCACAAGTTCTCATTTCCCTCACTGTATCTGTCATTTATTTAATTCACATTAAATATCCATTATCTCATTACCCATCCCGTCGGTACCTCACTCCCTAATTTACATACACGTTGATACTGTGTATACTTATGCACTTATACTGTATACTAACTGATACAGTGTACTAACTGATACATCTACTCATACAGTATGCTACTTAAATATATTGCCTATATATGTATTATCTGGTACACCTATTCACAAACACATACACACATGCACTGTCCTTTGATACATATATGCTCTGTTTAATACACGTGCTCTCATGTACGCTCATACACTCTCTTTTGAATTACATACACGTACACAACCTAATGTACATCCACTCGTCTTCATGCACTTTCCTTTGAACTACACAATACACTAACTAATGTACATCACTCATACTCTCATGGCACTTTCCTTCGAACTACACATACACATACCACATTCTGGCACGTTGTACTTCAAAACAGCATCCTGATCTGAGACATTTACACACAGACACACACACAACACACTTCTCTTCACCCACAATCTGTCGTTTACACACATTCTGACTTTGCGCAACGCTGTTAACACATACTACCATCCTCACGAATCCGACGCCAACACATTCACTCATGTCCATGTCATTCACAAATTATAACATGCGCCGAATCATAGTGTCAGCTCATAACACACTGCACATCTACAAACCATAACCTCAACTCGTACCCACAACCGGTACCCACAGTATATACCCTTACACTCGTATGTACAACCCATGTCCATAATCCATACCCAGAAGTACCCACAAATCGTACCCACACCAAGTACCCATAATTTATACCCTTACAACTCATATGTACAACTCATATACCTACAGCCATGTACCAATCCACACCAACTCACACCCAAACCCTCATCTACAACCCACACCACAAAACCACACCCAAACCCTCTCTACAACCCACACCCACAACCCCTCTCTACAACCCACACCACAAAACTCATACCCACAGGCCGCCCACACTCCGCCCGCAACCAGCAGCACACGCCCGCAAGCCCAGCAGTTGCCACCTGCTCTATCAGATATATTTATACCTTGTGCGCCCGTTCAGCGTCTTGATTCATGCCAGGACTGCCCCTCTTGGGCTCTCCCACGCTCTCCCCGCCTCGCTCTCTCTCTCTCTCTATTTATCTGTCTGTCTGTTTGTGTCTGTCTATCTGCCTCTCTCTTTCTCTCTTCTGTTTTCTCTTTCTCTTTCTCTCTCTCTCATTTCTCTTTCTCTCTCTTTTCTCTTTCTCTATCTTTCTCTCTCTCTCTCTCTCTCTCTCTCTCTCTTCTCTCTCTCTCTCTCTCTCTCTCTCTCTCTCTCTCTCTCTCTCTCTCTCCTCTCTCTCTCTCTCTCTCCCTCCCTCTCTCCTCTCTCTCCCCTCTCTCCCTCTCTCCCTCTCCCCTCTCTCCTCCTCTCCCTCCCTCCCTCCCTCCCTCTCTCTCTCTCTTCTCTCTCTCTCTCTCTCTCTCTCGCTCTCCTCTCTCCTCCTCTCTCTCCCTTCCCTCCCTCCCTCCCTCTCCCTCCTTTCCTCTAACTACCTCCCCATCAATACTTCATTTCTACCTTCCCGATTATATATTTATATATTATATATATATTATATATATTATTATATATATATATATATATATATATATATATATATATATATATATATATACACATATAATGCATGTGTATTTATGTATTATATGTGTGTTTATTATATATATATATATATATATATATATTATATATATATATATATATATATATATATATATATATATATAATATATGTATGTATGTATGTATGTATGTTTACATATACATATGTATACACATATGTATATGTATACATATATAGTATATATGTATGTATGTGTATATATATGTACACACACACACACACACACGCACTCATATATATATGTAAATATCTGTCTCTCTCTCTCTCTCTCTTTCTCTCTCTCTCTCTCTCTCTCTCTCTCTCTCTCTTCTCTCTTCTCTCTCTCTCTCTCTCTCTCTCTATATATATTATATATATATATATATATATATATATATAATAGTATATATATATATGTATAGTATATATAGTATATATATGTATATATATATATATTATATATATATATATATATATATATATATATATAATATATATATACCACGTATACACATAACATCATATGTGTGTATGTATTATATATATTTATATATATATATATATATGTGTATGCATGTATATGTATATGTATATGTTTGTGTTTGTGTGTGTGTTTACTCCCCGTCCCGTTCTGTGGAGGAGAGATGAGGGTAACATGCGCTATTCGTGCTTCCCTTCTGTTGCTCTTGGCGAAGCGCATGTCACTGCACCGAAGACGACGTGTATGCCCGGTATGCCCTGTTACATATTAGCTCTGTTAACGGTCTCCACTCGGCCCGCTGCCTCGCCACTCGAACGATCTCTTCGAGTTTAATATCAAACCGGTGCCAGATTTGCTCTCGACGTTCAGAGAGAATACCCAAGGTCTATATAAGTAGTTATATAGACCTTGAGAATACCCGCTTGTAATGATGATATGATTACCTCTTCATTACTGTGTCTAAACCACGCGCGACATAGGCCCGCATAGACGCATAAAATCGTCCGAGAACCCCCACGTAAACAACGCACAGAAGCACATACACACACACACAACACCGGATGCTTACACCACGATAAGATGAGTCCGGTTTTATCACAGCTTTCGGATGTCGGACCGAGACGCCATCTTGAACGAAGACTCACTAAACTCGTCGTCCATTTTCGCATAATTTCTTGACGGATGGAACTCCCTCGTGGCGCGTCTTCGGAGATGCTCGTCGACAGAAGCGAGTAGGATGAATGGTGCTCGCTGACAGGTCGTAGAGGAGAGGTTCGGTGCGAGGAAGCGCTCGACTCGCCCTCTGGTTCGTCTGTCTGGGATGAGTCGTTCTATGAGTCGTTCTCGTGCGCCTCTCTGGTTTCATTTGTTCGGGATGAGTCGTTCTGTGAGTCGTTCTCAAGCGCCTATCTGGTTTCATTTATTTAGGATGAGTCGTTCTCAAGCGCCTTTCTGATTTCATTTATTTATAGGATAAGTCGTTCTCGTGAGGCTGCGACGTGAGCAGGTCGTTTGCAGGCGGAGAAAGACTTGGAGACTATGCGGACATTTTTCACGAGAAATGGAGGGAGATAATGCGGGAATATATCTAAAGACAGGACGTTTAAGATATGGAAATAGAAAGAAGAAAAATGGAAATAGAAAGAAGAAAGATGTGAAAAAAGATGTGTTGAGTTCGTAAACACCACTGACAGTGTCTTAGCATCGAAATTATAGTATTTATATGTAGATGTCTGTCTGAATATTTTTGTTTTTAGATTTAACGACGTATACGTTTGTGTGTGTGAGAGGGGGGGGAGAGAAAGATTAAAAGAGAGGGAAAGAGGAAGAGAGAGAGAGGGGGGGAAAAGAGGAAGAAGAGGGAAAGAGGAAGAGAGAAAGAGGAGAGAGAAGAGGGGGAGAGAAAGATTAAGAGAGACGGAAAGGGGAAGAGAAAGAGAAAGAGAGAGAGAAAGAGAAGAAGAGAGAAGAGAGAGAAAGAAAGAAGAGAAGAGAGAGTCAGAGAGATATAGAGAGAGAAGGAGGGGCTCAGTCGCAGCGAGGACAAATGGCTATATTTAAGCACGCTGTTAGCAATTACGCGACGAGGGCTAAACGACCCGACAGGAACGCCTCCCGATTTATTGTCGAAAAGCACGTGACAGAAACCGCGTATCCGTGACCACCTAAATTTTCTTCTCGATACCGGAAAGCGGCAGCCGTATTTCGGGCCCGACGAGAGACCGGTACCGACGGAATTCGTCTTCGGGAGAGCGTCCTGCGGTTCTTTTTTTCATTCCCGGGACGAACCGGTGGCGGCCATTTGCGGAGCGGCTTTGCGTGTTCTTGGGTTGGATTCGGTCGGTTCGGATTTTTTGGTGTTTTGGGTATTAATGTGTCTTTGCATTGCTTATATGTTTATGTATAATTTTATGTTTGTCTATATCTCTGTTGCATTGCTTATATGAATATTTTTATGCTTGTCTATATCTCTGTACATTAGTTTAAGCACTTCCCATATATCACTTAATTTCCCGGTCTATCTACGTCTATCTTATCTCTTCATAACTTGATCTCTCTTTCTATTTTCTCTCCTCATACCTTGGTCTCTATCTTCTCTCCTCATGACGATAACTCTCTTCTCTCCTCATATCATGGCCTCTCTATCTTCTGTCGTTATGCCTTGATCTCTATTTTTTATCCTCATACCTTGAACTCTCTATCGTCTCTCCTCACAACTTGACCTCTCTCTGTTTTCTCCTACGTTGGTCTGTTTCTGTTTTCTATCTCATACCTTGGTCTCCCTCTTCTTTCCTCATGCCATGGTCTCTCTGTCGTGTCTCCTCATATTTTGATCTCTCTCTATCTATTCTCCCATCCTCACACGTTGATATCTTAAGGCCGTGTCACACTAGCACTTTTTCCGTCAATTTTTTTGACAATTTTATTTAACATAAATACATACATTCTCGAATATAGCTCTTGATCTGACTTTGCTTGGCTGAAAAAGTTGACGGAAAGGTTTTCAGACGGAAACGATCATTATCGTCTGACTGGAGAATCGACAATTCGCTCAAAAAATGACAAAATTTCAGAAAATTGTCAAAAAATTGACGGAAAAAGTGCTAGTGTGACAGTACCTTTATTCTCTCCTTCCCGATTCCCTCCACCCTCACGGCCTCCCCTCCACCCCTACACCCTCCCCTCCACCCCCCATCCCCTTCCCTCCACCCCCACGCCCTCCCCTCCACCCCCACGCTCTCTCCTCCACCCCCCCACCCCTCCCTCCAGCACCGACCTCTCTAACCACCCCCTCCTTCTCTCTCCCTCCACAGCTCATTTTCAGCGGGGAGTACACCAAAGCCATGTCCAAGGACTGGCATTCGGGCCACTTCTGCTGCTGGCAGTGCGACGAGTCCCTCACTGGGCAGCGCTACGTCCTGAAGGATGACCATCCCTACTGCATCAAGTGCTACGAGGCCGTCTTCGCGAACACCTGCGAGGACTGCAACACCACGATCGGCATCGACTCCAAGGTAGGGTCGGGAGCTCTTTGGTTTTTTTTTTTCTCTTCTTTTTCGTTTTCTTTTTTTTTTTGGGGGGGGGGGGTTATGATTTTTTGAGGGGGGGAGGGGGAGGGGGGTGTCTTTATGAATTGTTTATTTGTTGTTATGAATTGATCTTGTGTGAGGGAGAGGGGGGTGGTTTAGTGGTGGAGGAAGCTAGTTATTTTTTCCATAACTTTTTATTATATTATTAATTCATATTACGCATATATATATAATATATATATATATATATATATATATATATATATATATATATATATATATATATATATATATATATATGTGTGTGTGTGTGTGTGTGTGTGGTGTCGTGTGGGTGTGGTGTGGTGTGTGTGCGTGTGTGTGTGGTGTGTGTGTGTGTGTGTGTGTGTGTGTGTGTGTGTGCTGTCTTTATTTTTATCATTATTATATCTTATAAATGGGGATGAGTTAGGAGGTGGAAGACTTTGCATTTACGATATTTTCTTTATTTTGTTCGTCTAGTTGAGTTTCTCTTTTACAAAACAGAAAAACAAAAAATGTCCCCCCCAAATCGTCACCTCAAAGACCTTCACGGTAATCAGATCTTAACTTACAAGTTTACTTACAATGCAAAGTACAGTCAACAGATCTTAATAATACAATGCAAAGTACACTCTACTTTATTCTGACGCTCATCACGTGTCAGACAGCTGTCTCTCGCGCCTGTACTTAACTTTTTGAGCGATGCAATGTCATAGCAATTTAAGTTAAAAAGTGAATTATGTTTATTTGTCGTTCTGTCATACTCGACTACATTACGACTGTTGTTGGTAAATATGTGCGGTACATCGAAGGTTCATGACTGTGATAACGTCTTGTGTTTTATGACAGAAGTTTGTGTCATTTTGTATTTGATATCGTGTATTCAATAGAGAGTTTTGGATCCTTTTAAGAATATGGCCAAGTTGAGATCTTTTTCTCCTCTCCTAGGAATGAACTTCTTTTTTTTGTATAGTTATTATTATCATTATTTTTATTGTTATTATTATTATTGTCATCATTATTATCATCTTATGTTTTTTATTGATGGCCTTTTATAAACAGCGAATATGGTTTATCTTAAAGCAGACTTGTTCAGAGAAGCTCTAGATATTTGGTTTATTTATTCATTTATATCTCGGAAGAACGTCCCTTTCCGAATCAGTCCCTCGGGAATTTGAACGAGGGACCTCAAAATATACTTAAGTTAACCATCCGTTTAAAGGAGAGATCCCATTTTCTTCTCGACTGTCTTAGCAGTAACTAATGTAAAAAACAATTCGTACAAAAGGCGATATTCACTCGTAGAAAACTTTTCTTTTTGAAGATGGGGACGAAATACTTTTTTTTTTGCCGCAGCTTAAAGATCAGAGTTTTGTATTTGATCAGAACGATGATATCATTAAATCTGAACGTTCACTGATTTTAAATAAGATACCGCTAAGTTTATTTGGCAAGGCTACCATGGCATGCATTGAATTTCTGTCATGCTAGCCATACCTCGGTCCCCATTTCCTCTCTTTGTGCTTATTTCTATTTCTATTCTGATTTTATTTTCCCACGTAGTTATGAAAAAGATCAAAAGGGACTAACCAGTTCAGTAAATGATTCAATATACAATAAAATAATTAAAAATAAGCATGGTATGATATGCATTTCGTGAACGTCCTTTCATCCCACTGGTGAAAATCCTCTAACATCCAAGAAATGATGAAGATAATCACCTTCTCGCGATAGTTCTGATTGATGCCAAACTGTCGTAGATTTAATGGATTAGCCTTTTTTTGTTTTTGTTTGTTTTTTTGTTTTTTAAGGGGTGCGGAGGCCATAAATCAACCCTTTTTTCATAGTACGTAAGGTGTTGGAACGCCTTCTTAGCTTATTAAATCTTCGTAGGGTTAGGAAAAAAAATAAATATTTATGGGCGCGATCTGTTTGTTTGTTTTGTTTCTCTGGGTGGTCTGTTTCTTTTGATCTTCTTCGGAGGATAGAGATAGCTGTTTCAACTCGCTCTCTTTTGTTTATTTATATTTCTAAACGAGACAAAGGAGGCTCACTGAGATGCCGTTGGTAGAGTCAGATGGAAATCATGTGAACGTCGTTGAACAGTGAACAAGGGTACTCACTGAATTGAACACAGACGCTGCAACGTTGTAGGCTGAATGCAGATACCCGCATTCACATACCTTGTCATAGGGTTGCTTTTCGCATATCATCATCTTCGCAGTAATCATAGGAGTTTGTATATTACGTTCACAGTTCAGGTGAAGGATTTATAAGAGTTATGAGACATGCTCTTACAAGGATCTAATCAGTGTAGATCATGAATATCATCATCATCTCTCTCTCTCTCTCTCTCTTTCTCTCTCTCTCTCTCTCTCTCTCTTTCTTTCTTTCTCGCTTCTCTTCCTCTCTCTCTCTCTCTCTCCCCTCTCCCTCTCCTCTTCCTCTCCCTCTCCCTCTCTCTCCCCTCCTCTCCCTCCCACTCCCCCTCCCCCTCTCTCTCCCCTCTCTCTCCCCCTCCTCTCTCCCCTCCCTCTCTCTCTCTCCCTCTCTCTCCCTCTCTCTCTCTCTCTCTCTCTCTCTCTCTCTCTCTCTCTCTCTCTCTCTCTCTCTCTCTCTCTCTCTCTCTCTCTCTCTCTCTCTCTCTCTCTCTCTCTCTCTCTCTCTCTCTCTCTCTCTCTCTCTCTCTCTCTCTCTCTCTCTCTCTCTCTCTCTCTCTCTCTCTCTCTCTCTCTCTCTCTCTCTCTCTCTCTCTCTCTCTATTTCCCGTCGATGCTCCAAGATCTACGACCTTTGAAGGCCAAACGACAACAAGCCCCGGTGTGTATCATTGCCAAACCGCACGTGCCCCATTTTCTCCGTTTTAGCTTCCATTTATTTCATTCCCGTTTTTTCTTTTTCTCGAGTTTATTACGTTCAACCTTTTGATCTTTATTCGCGACGAGCGTTCGAAGGAAATATTCTCTTGCGATTTAGACAATGCCGTGTAACATGTTTTGACTTCCTGGGACGTGTTTGGTGATGTCAGCTGACGTGACCTGTTGATGTCAGCTGACGTGACCTGTTGATGTCAGCTGACGTGACCTGTTGATGTCAGCTGACGTGACCTGTTGATGTCAGCTGAGTGACCTGTTGATGTCAGCTGACCGTGATGTCAGCTGACGTGACCTGATGTCAGCTGACGTGACTGTTGATGTCTGCTGACGTGACCTGTTGATGTCCTGTTGATGTCAGTGACGTGACCTGTTGATGTCAACTGACGTGACCTGTTGATGTCAGCTGACGTGACCTGTTTGATGTGACTGACTGTGATGTCAGCTGACGTGACCTGTTGATGTCAGCTGACGTGACCTGTTGATGTCAGCTGACGTGACCTGTTGATGTCAGCTGACGTGACCTGTTGATGTCAGCTGACGTGACCTGTGATGTGCGACGTGACTGTTGATGTCCTGTTTGATGACGTGACATGTCAGCTGACGTGACCTGTTGATGTCAGCTGACGTGACCTGTTTATGTCAACTGACGTGACCTGTTGATGTCAGCTGACTGACCTGTTGATGTCAGCTGACGTGACCTGTTGATGTCAGCTGAACTTTATGCACTGACGTGTGTGATGTCAAGCTGACGTGACCTGTTGATGTCAGCTGACGTGACCTGTTGATGTCAGCTGACGTGACCTGTTGAAGATGTCGCTGACGTGACCTGTTGATAGTCAACTGACGTGACCTGTTGATATCAGTGATGTTGAAGTCAGATGACGTGACCTGTTGATGTCAGCTGACGCGACTGTTGATGTCAGCCGACGCGACCTGTTGAAGTCAGATGACGTGACCTGTTGTTTGATGTCAGCTGACTGACCTGTTTGATGTCAGCTGACGTGACCGGTTGATGTCAGCTGACGTTGTTGATGTCAGCGTGACGTGACCTGTTTGATGTCAGCTGACGTGACCTGTTGATGTCAGCTGATGAGTGATGTCAGCTGACGTGACAGCTGACGTGACACAGCTGACGTGACGTTGATGACAGCTTGACGTGACCTGTTGATATCAGCTGACGCGACCTGTTGAAGTCAGATGACGTGACCTGTTGATGTCAGCTGACGCGACCTGTTGTTGATGTCAGCCGAGACCTGTATGTCAGCTGAAATGTCAGCTGAACGTGACCAGCGACGTTTGAATGTCAGCTGACGTGACCCGTTGATGCAGCATGACGTGACCTGTTGATGTCAGCTGACGTGACTGTTGATGTCAGCTGACGTGACCTGTTGTCAGCTGACGTGACCTGGTTGATGTCAGCTGACGTGACCTGTTGATGTCAGCTGACGTGACTTTGATGTCAAGCTGACGTGACCTGTTGATGTCAGCTGACGTGACCCCGTTGATATCAGCTGACGACCTGTTGAAGTCAGATGTACGTGACCTGTGATGTCAGCTTGATGTCAGCTGACGTGACCGCAGCTGACGTGACCTGATGTCAGCTGACGTGAACCTGTTTGTTGATGTCAGCTGACGTGACCTGTGATGTCCTGTTGTTGATGTCAGCTGACGTGACCTGTTGATGTCAGCTGTGTTGATGTCAGCTGACGTTGACCTGTATGAGCTGTCAGCTGACGCGACGCTGTTGGATGACACAGCTGACGTGACCTGTTGATGTCAGCTGACGTGACCCGTTGATGTCAGCTGACGTGACCTGTTGATGTCAGCTGACGTGACCTGTTGATGTCAGCTGACGTGACCTGTTGATGTCAGCTGACGTGACCTGTTGATGTCAGCTGACGTGACGTGTTGATGTCAGCTGACGTGACGATGTCAGCTGACGTGACGTTGATGTCAGCTGTGTTGATGTCAGCTTGTTGGCTGATTGATGTCAGCTGATCAGCTGAACATGTCAGCTGACGTGACCTGTTGAGCTGATGTCCTGACAGCTGACGTGACCCAGCGACGTGTGGGTCATTGAAGTCACGGAGGCAAGGAAGTAGCGGAGGGGATTGAATCCTCTGGCGACGAAAGAGTACGATGACCGGGTGCCTTTATTTATTTATTTATTATTATTTGTTTATCATTATTATGATTATTATTTATTATTTATTTATTATTATTATGATTATTATTTATTATTACTTATTATCATTTATTATTACTTATTATTATTTATCATTACTTATTATTTATTATTATTACTTATTATTACTTATTATTATTGTTTATTATTTATTATTATTTATTATTATTTATTGTCAATTATTAATATTATTATTGTCAATTATTATTATTATTTATTGTCAATTATTATTTATTTATATTATTTATTGTCAATTATTATTATTAATTTATTGTCAATTATTATTATTATTATTGTCAATTATTATTATTATTTATTGTCAATTATTATTATATTATTTATTGTCAATTATTATTATTATTTATTGTTATTATTATTATTATTATTCAATTAGTCATTATTATTATTATTATTTATTGTTTATTATTATTATTTATTGTCAATTATTATTATTATTTATTGTTAATTATTATTATTATTTATTGTCAATTATTATTATTATTTATTGTCAATTATTATTATTATTTATTGTCAATTATTATTATATTTATTGTCAATTATTATTATTATTTATTGTCAATTATTATATTATTATTGTCAATTATTATTATTATTAATTATTATTATTATTTATTGTCAATTATTATTATCATTATTATTGTCATTATTATTTATTTATTATTCATTTATTATTATGTCCTCCCAACTCCCGGTAATTCCTTTTGCGGAGTATTGTAACCTAATGGCGTCAGGTGATGGTTTTCTGTTTATCCGGCCGTCTGTCTCTCTGTCTGTCTGTCCATTAAACTGTCTATTTATTTTTCGACTTGTCTATCTATCTCTCTGTCTGTCTGTTTGTCAGTAAGCCGAATTATCTATCTACCTATCTATCTATTTGTCTACCTATCAGTGTGTATACATGCATACACACGCACGCACGCACGCACGCACGCACGCACGCACGCACACACACACACACACACACACACACACACACACACCACACACACACACACCACACACACACACAACATACACACATACACACACACACACACCACACACACACACATACACACACACACACACACACACACACACACACACACATATACATACCCCCGCCACACACCCACCTTCACTTTCACTCACCTCCCCCGGGCCTACCATCCCCCCCCCCTCCCCCCCTCTACCCTGACGCACACACCCCCCTCCCACGTCTCCCACATATCTCACTTCCGCGTCTTGGTGCCAAATGTGTCGACTCTGGAGACGTGTAACTCAAGATTGACCAAAAAGGAGGCAGACGATCGCGTATCTTCAAGATCGTGAGGGTGGGTGGGTGGGGGGGGTCATAGGAAAGGTCACAGGAAGGGGTCACGGTGTTTCGGGGCGAGGTCGTGGAGGGAGGTCAGGGCGAAGGATATGTGTTTGCTTGTCGTAGGCGTGAATAAGTGTGTGTTTTGTGTTGGTGTTTTTGGGGATTCATGGCCTCGTATTTTTTTTTGTTTTAATCCGATCTTTTGGTGAATAGTTTTTTTGTTGCGAAATTACCTTTTTTTATCGGATTTTTAGTGTGGTTGGTTAGGGGGAGGACAGTGTTACCAAACAGTGATTACAGAAGGACAGTGTTACCAAACAGTGAAGATATTAAGATATTAGGCCGTGTCTTAGCAACACCAATGATTATGTAACATCATGACTGTTTCTTCTCTCGCTATACGTGTGTTACAACAGTTATAACGACAATAAGAATAACAACAAAAACAACGACTACAACAAGAATAACGACAATAACAACAGAAACAACGACAAACGACGATAACAACAAACAACGAACAAACCAATAACAACAACAAAAACAACGACGACAACGACAATAACAACAACAACGATAGTCATAATCATCCGTAACAAAAAAAAAAAAAAACAAAAAAACACACACAGAGCTTCCAACGAAATGAACATTTGGCTCCATCTCGCGTTAACGTGGCACGGCGCGTGAGACTGGCAGGCAGCGGGAGCGAGAGCAGAATTGTGACAAGGCTAATTTGGCTCCAGTTCCGTCACGACCCTTATCTCTCTCCGGCTGTCAGAAATTCGCCGAAGAGACGACGCCTGTGTGGAGGGGCATTGTCCTACGGTTCACGAGGTGTGCGTGAGGGATTGGGTTTGACGTTGGAGGGAAGAGTGAAGGAGGAGGGAGAGGGAAGGAGGGGGGTGGAGAGGGATTGGTTTTGACGTTGGAATGAGGGGAGAGGAAGAGGGGGGGGGGGTGGAGGGAGAGGGATGGGGGGATTGGCGTTGGAATGAGGGAGAGGTGAAGGAGAGGAGGAGAGGGAAGAGGGGAAGGGAGAGGTGGAGAGGACGTTGGAATGAGGGAGAGGAGGGAAGGAGGAGGGAGAGGGAAGGAGAGAGGGAAGGCGGAAGGGCCGGGAATGAGGGGATAGGAGGAGAAGGAGGAGGAAGAGGTTAGAGAGGAAAGTATGGGGAGAAGGAGGGGGGAGGTGGAGGGAGAGGGAAGGAGGGGGAAAGGAGGAAGGAGGGAAAGGTGGAGGGTACTAGAGGAGAAGGAGGAAGTGGAGGGAACTAGAGGAGAAGGGAGGAGGTGGAGTTAATCGGTAGAGAACGAAGGAGGAAGGAGGGAAGAGCGGAATCCGGAAAGGCATCTCCAACTACAAAAATTCTAAGAAAACGAAAAGAGAAGAAGAAGGAGAGAAAAACAAAACCAGAAAACGGAACCAAGAACATCAGCGATCGCAAATCAAAAAAAACTGAAAAACGATGCAGCGATAAAGATAAAAATAAAAAAAATAAAAAAATCAAACCATCTTCTGTCTTATCATAGAAAACGACCCTTCTTACCGTACATCTTTTAGGGGTAACTTGGCTTTTCTCACGCGGCGGTCGCACACCTGCTTTCGCCTTCGTTCTTAGGGCCCACCTGAGGCAAATTAAGACTTTTCTTCTTATTCTTGCGAGAGACGTTTGTTCTGTCTGAGATATTTGCTATTTTTGTTTTAGTTTCAGTGAGAGGGAGAGGGACTGAGAGAGAGAGAGGGAGCGGGAGAGAGGGATTGAGAGAGAGGGAGAAGAGAACGGAGGAAGAGGGAAATGAAAAGATAAAGAAAGAGTGAGTGGGAGAGATAGAGGAAGAGATAGAGAAAGAACAAGGAAAATAAGAAAAAAGAGAGAGATAGGGCGTCAAAGAAAGAGGGAAAAAAAGAAAGACACAGCAGAGGAACTATACTTAGGGAGGTGATGAGATAAAGAAAGCAGAAAACGACAGGGAATTATCTCAGAGCTGATAAGGAGGCGAGGAGACAGTCGTAGGAATTCGAGATATTGTGGAAAATGTCCAGAGTTATTAGGTCTGAACCGCAAGAACTTGGAAAGATTTTTTTTTTTTTGGTCTTTTTTTTAAACAGACAGGCAAAACTTTTTTCATAAGTATTCGTAAAAAAAAAAAATCCCGAGGAACGACATTGTTGTTCTTTCTTTATATTTTACTTTTCATTTTTATTTGTATATTTGTTCTGTTTATTTGTTTGTTGTATTTTTTTAAGATTAATTTCCTGTTTATAGACATATTAATTCGCCATTTTAGTTTTGTATATTGAGACCACACACCCTGTGCATGTTCCTTATTATTATTATCATTATTATTGTTATTATCATTATTATTGTTATTATTATTATTATTTATGTTATTATTATTATTATTATTCATTATTATTATTATTATTATTATTATTATTATTATTATTATTATTATTATTATTATTATTATTGATAATACATATATATATACATATATATATATATATATATATATATATATATATATATATATATATATATTATATATATATATATATATATATTCTTATCTGATCTCTCGGAAAGTCGACAAAGAAAGTTCAGAAATACCCCCTTTAACGAGCCCCCCCCCGCAACCCCCATCTCCCGTCGCCTCCCTCCCTCCCTCCCCCCCCCCTCTCTCCAGCCGTCTCTTTGACTCTTGTGTTTCCGCTTTGGATGCCTTAAGATCTTTCTCTTTCTGTTTTTTTTTTCTCTCTCTCTCTTTCTCTCTTTCTCTTTTTTTTCTCTCTCTGTTTGAGGTTTTCTTATCTTTCCGCTTTACAGAATCGCAGTGTCTTGTCTGATTTCTTTCTCTCTCTGTCTCTGTCTCTGTCTGTCTCCTCTCTCTCTCTCTCTCTCTCTCTCTCTCTCTCTCTCTCTCTCTCTCTCTCTCTCTCTCTCTCTCTCTCTCTCTCTCTCTCTCTCTCTCCTCTCCTCTCCTCTCCTCTCTCTCCTCTCTCCTCCTCTCTCCCTCTCTCTCTCTCTCTCTCTCTCCCCTCCCTCCCTCTCCCTCACTCCCTCTCACTTTTACTTTCTTTCCTAAATATATTTCCCCCCCTTTTTTACCCGAGCAAATTCTTTTCATTGCTTTTTTTTCTTTTTTTCATTCCTGTAACATATTTTTCAAACAAGTCGTGTTCCTTCCGCATTGATTCCATGTGTTTTTAAAGTGGTCAGTCAGGCGTTAAGGCGAGAAAGGTGGAGGAGGAGGGGGTGGAGGGAGGGTGGAGGTGGAGGGGGTGGAGGGAGTGGGGTAGAGGGGTGGACGGGGAAGTGGAGGTGGAGGGGTGTGGAGGTGAGGAGGAGGGGGAGGGGGGATGGAGGAGGGGGTGGAGGTGGGAGGGTGGAGGAGGGTGGAGGAGGAGGGGGTGAGGGGAGGGGGGAGTGGAGGGTGGAGGGGGAGGGGGGTGGAGGGGGAGTTGGAGGGGGAAGGGGGGTGGAGGTGGAGGTGGGAGGAAGGGGTGGAGGTGGAGGGGGAGGGGTGGTGGTGGAGGTGGAGGGGTGAGGTGGAGGGGGGTGGAGGTGGAGGGGGTGGAAGTGCAGGGGTAGGAGGTGGAGGGGGAGTGGAGGTGGGAGGGATGGATGGGAGGGGGTAGTAGAGAGGGTGAGGTGGACTGGAGGGGGTGGAGGTAGAGGGGGGAGTGGAGGTGGGAGTCTGGAGGGGAGGTAGAGGGTGGAGGTAGAGATGGAGCTGGAGGGGGAGTTGGAGGTGAAAGAGGAAGAGGAAAAAGAAATGAAAAGGTAGAAAAATATCCGATAAGACCAAAACGGACAAAGACAAAGGAACAAGAAGACAAAAGCAACCAAGAGAGAGAGAGAGAGAGAGAGAGAGAAGAGAGAGAGAGAGAGAGAGAGAGAGAGAGAGAGAGAGAGAGAGAGAGAGAGAGAGAAGAGAGAGAGAGAGAGAGAGAGAGAGATAGAAATGCAAGTGAGAGAGAGAGAAAGAGAAACAAGAAAGAGATAGAGAAGCAAGTGATAGAGAGAGAAAGTGAAAAAGAAAGAGAAGAAAGTGGACACAACAGCCGGCATCCCCAATGAGCCATGAACATTATCTGAACAAACGAGCTAGATTTACGTTCACCGGAGAACACACACTTGGCCACTTAACGGCAGTAGTAAAGTGGTCCTTGAAAATCTGCTCAACCTTCGCTAAGGGTTTCTGCTGTCTGCTGAGACTGTCTTGGCTGTCTTGGTGTCTGGTGTCTTGGTGTCTCGGTGTTTGATGTCTTGGTGTCTTATTTCTTGATGTCTTCCTTGGTGTCTTGGTGTCTTGGTGTCTTGGTGTCTTGGTGTCTTTGGTGTCTTTGGTGTTTCGGTGTCTGATGTCTCGGTGTTAATGTCTTGGTGTCTTAATGTCTTGGCTGTCTTGGTGTCTTGATGTCTTTTTGACTTGATTTCTTGGTTTCTTGATGTCATGGTTTCTCGATATCTTGGTCTTGATGTCTTTTTTGTCTTGGGTGTTTTTTTTTTCTTTTGTCTTGATGTCCTTCCCTGCTTGTGTGTGTTCGTAGGTCAGTGTGTGGTGGTGGTTTGTGGGGGTTGGGGAGGGGGAGGAGAGGGGTGAAGGGTTGTTTGGGGGGGAGAGATTGTAATTTTCGATTATTGTTTCTTGTTTTTGTATCTCTGTCTCTTAATTTACTTTCTTTTCTTTTCTTTTTGTGTTTTTCGTGTTTTTCGTTCCTCTTGTTCTTTTTGTTTGTTCATATTTTTATGTTTCTTTTTTCTTTTTCTGTCGCCATGCCTTTGACTTATGCTTTCTTCTCTCCTGGTAACACTTCTTCTTTCACATCTTTCCCTTCTTTTTCCTCTCCTCCTCCTCCTCTTTCTCCTTCTCCCTCTCTTTCATCTCCTCTTCTCTCTTTCTTCCCTTGTTCTTTCTCCTCTTCCTCTCTTCATCCCTCCCTGTCTCATTCTTTTTTCCATACCTCTCTCCCCTCCCTCCCTCTCCCTCTCCTTCACTCACTCCCCCTCTCCCCCTCTCCCCTTCCTTCACTCACTCCCCCTCTCTCTCCTCCCTCCCTCTTCCCTCTCCTTCTCACTCCCCTCTCCTTACACACTCTCTCTCCCCTCTTCCTCCTTCTCCCTCCCTCCCTCTCCCTCACTCACTCCCTCTCCCCTCTTCCTCTCTCCCCACTCGTCCCTCAGTGCCGTGTCATGGCACCTAGAAGCCGGGAAATGAGTCAGGTGCCAGAAATCCACACTCAGGGGTGAAAGGACCCGTGTTGAGATGAGGTCACCCGGTAGATAAGTAGATAGGGGAATGGGGGAGGGGGGGAGGTCAAAGGTCAGCCGTCAGGAGGATAAATAGAGGGAGGTCAGGTCAAAGGTCAGCCGCCAGGAGGACAAATAGAGGGAGGTTGAGAGTCTTTGGGATATATCATATACACAAGCATTTCTTGCCCTTTGCCCCCTTTAAAGCTTTCTCATTTGCATACAAACCCGTCTTGTTTTCTTGTTTCCTCCGCCTCTTCCTTTCTCTTCTCTCTCTTTTTTTTTCCTCTTTATTTGTTTTGTTTTTCTACCTGTACTTTTTTTCTATTTATTTTCTTTTCCTTTTCCTTTCTCTTTATCCTATTTATTGTGCACTCGCTTTCCGTTACGCCTAAGGAAACAAAAATACGAGATACACAAAGAAGAACCCAAAGGAATAGAGAATAATCGAATGAATGAGGAGAAATAAAAACCATGATAAAAGGGGAGCATGAAAATGAGAACAGAGTCTTAAAACAGATGCTGCGCCGCGGAGAGAAAGTGTCTGGCCGTCGGGGCTGATAGCATCGGCGAGGAGGAGGAGGAGGAGGAGGAGGAGGAGGAAGGAGGAGGAGGAGGAGGAGGAGGAGGAGGAGGAGAAGAAGAAGAAGAAGAAAGAAGAAGAAGAAGAAGAAGAAGAAGAAGAAGAGAGGAAGAAGAAGAAGAGAAGAAGGAGAAAGGAGAAAAAGAAGAAGAAGAGGAGGTAGAGGTGGAGGAGGAGGAGGAGGAGGAGGAGATGATGATGATGATGGATGATGGAAGGAGGAGGAGGAGGAGGAGGAGGAGGAGGAGGAGGAGGAGGAGGAGGAGGAGGAGGAGGAGGAGGAGGAGGAGGAGAGGGGGAGAGGAGGACGAGGAGGAGAAGAGAAGAAGAAGAAGAAGAAGAGGTGGGTAGAGGTGGAAAGAGGAGGAGGAGGAGAGGAGGAGATGATGATGAGGGGAGGAGGAGGAGAGGAGGTGGAGGTGGAGGAGGGAGGATGTGGAGGAGGAGGAGTTGGAGGAGAGGAGGAAGAGGAGGAGGAGGAAGAGGAGGAGGAGGAGAGGAAGAGGAGGAGGTGGAGGAGGAAGAGGAGGAGGAGAGGAGGGTGGGTGGTGGTGGTGGTGTGGTGGTGTGGTGGTGGTGGTGGTGGTGGTGGTGGTGAGGTGGAGGTGGAAGGTGGAGGGTGGAGTGGAGGAGGAGGTGGAGGTGGAGGTGGAGGTGGAGGTGGAGGAGAGGAGGAGGAGGAGGAGGAGGAGGAGGAGGAGGGTGGTGGTGGTGGTGGTGGTGGTGGGTGGTGGTGAGTGGTGGTGGTGGTGTCGTGGAGGAGGAGGAGGAGGGAG
>NW_020869527.1:781153-791648 GCF_003789085.1 Penaeus vannamei | reverse complement strand
AGGAGGGAGGAGGAGGAGGAGGCGAAGGCAAGCAGAGGAGGAGGAGGAGAGGAGTGAAGGCGGAGGAGGAGGCGAGGCAGAAGGAGGAGGAGGAAAGAGGCGAAGTGCGAGTAGGAGGAGGAAGAAGAGCGAAGGCGGAGGAGGAGGTGAAGGCGGAGGAGGAGCGAAGGTGGAGGAAGAGGAGACGGAGAGAGGGAGGAGGCGAAGGCAGAGGAGGAGGCGAAGGTGGAGGAAGAGGAGATGGAGGAGAGCGAAGCCAGAGGAGGAGGCGAAGGCGGAGAGAAGAGGCGAAGGCGAAGGAGGAGGCGAAGGCAGAGGAGGAGGAGGAGGCGAAGGCAGAGGAGGAGGAGACGGAGGAGGAGGAGGTGAAGAGCGGAGGAGGAGAGGCGAAGTGGAGGAAGAGGCAAAGGGGAGGCGAAGGCGGAGAGGAGGTGAACAGAGGAGGAGGAGGAGGAGGAGGAAGAGGCGAAGGCGGAGGAGGAGGTGAAGGCGGAGGAAGAGGAGGCGAAGGTGGAGGAAGAGGAGACGCGAAGAGGAGGCGAAGGCGGGGAGGAGGCGAAGCAGAGGAGGAAGAGGCGAAGGCGGAAAGAGGAGATGGAGGAGGAGGCGAAGGCAGAGGAGGAGGCAAAGGCTGAGGAGTAGGAGACGAGAGAAGGCGAAGGTGGGAGAGAGGCTAAGGCGGAGGAACAGAAGATGGAGAGTAGGAGGTGACAGGCAGAGGAGAGCGAAGGTGGAGGAAGAAGTGAGGGCGGAGGAAGAGGAGATGGAGGAGAGGAGGTGAAGGCAGAGGAGGAGGTGAAGGCGAAGGCGGAGGAAAAGGCGAAGGCAGAGGAGGAGGAGGAGGAAAAGGCGAAGGCGGAGGAGGAGGAGGCGAAGGCAGAGGAGGAGGAGGAGGAAAAGGTGAAGGCGGAGGAGGAGAAGGTGAAGGCAGAGGAGGAGACGAAGGCGAAGCAGAGGAGGAGGCGAAGGCGAAGAGAAGGAGAGGCGAAGGCAGAGGAGGAGGAGGAGGTGGAGAAGGAGGCGAAGGCTGAGGAAGAGGAGACGTGGAGGAGGCGAAAGATGTAGGAGAGGTGAAGGCGGAGTAGGAGGAGGAGGCGCAGGCAGAGGAAGAGGCGAAGGCGGAGGAGGAGGCAAAGGTGGAGGAAGAGGAGACGGAGGAGGAGGCGAAGACGGAGGAGATGGAGGTGGAAGCGAAAGCATAGGAGGCGTAGGAGATGGAGGAGGAGGCGAAGGCGAAGTAGGAGGAGGAGGCGCAGGAGGTAGGTGGAGGTGGAAGAGATGGAGAAGGAAAACGAAGTGCAGAAGGATGAGGAAGAGAAGAAGAAAAAGAAGAAGGAGGAGAAGGAGTAGGAGTAGGAGGAGGAGGAGGAGGAGGAGAGGGAGGTGAGAGGGCAAGGAAAGGAGAGAGAGGGAGGGGAGGGGGAGCTAGCGAGAGTGAGGCGGTCAGACAGACGAGTAGACAGTAAGAAGGAAGAAAAGATGAAGGAAAATAGAAGAAAAGGTAGAGTTTAAATATATATATATATATATATATATATATATATATATATATATATATATATAATATATATATATATATTTGAAAAAAGGATAAGCGACAGATAAAATGTAAAAATATAAGAATAATAAAGGGAAAAAGGATATAAAGAACAAGACAAAACAAAAAGAGAAAGGAAAAGAGCGTATGAAACAAAACAAAACAAAACAAAACAAAACAAAAGCCTAAAGTGCTGACAGATCAAAGAAAAACATTCATATGATTCTCGAACATGGAGTGAATGATGCAGAGCGATGGCCACTCTACCAGTACAAGGTGCCAGACCTCAGACGTCGGTGTGTCAAGTGCCAGCCAGACCTCATGTCACAGTAACAACCGCTCGAACGCAAAAGCAGTTGATGTAACTTATAGAGAGAGAGAGAGAGAGAGAGAGAGAGAGAGAGAGAGAGAGAAGAGAGAGAGAGAGAGAAGAGAGAGAGAGAGAGAGAGAGAGGAGAGAGAGAGAGAGAGAGTAAGTGAGTGTGTGTGTGTGTGTGTTGTGTGTGTGTGTGTGTTGTGTGTGTGTGTGTGTGTTGTGTGTGTGGTGTGTGTGTGTGTGCGCGTGTGTGTGTGTGGTGTGTGTGTGTTTGTATTATGCGTAGCTCCCCCTCTCTCCCTCTCATGTCCCTCTCCATCCTCCCCCCCCTCTCCCTCTTCCCCTTCTCCTCCCCCCTCCCCCCTCTCTCCCCCCTCTCCCTCTTTCTCCCCCTTCTCCCTCTTTCCCCCCCTTCTCCCTCTCTCCCCTCTCCCCACCTTCTCCCTCTCTCCCCCCTCCCCCCTCCGAATACCACTGGCGAGTGTTATTGACGGATTCACGTACACTAATGCCAGTGTCAGTGACCCCGTGTTTGTCCGTTCGCTTTACACGGTATGTACACGTTTAATATATTAGCCATGATAGACGAAAGACGAAAGAAAATAGAGGGAGGGAGAGAAGAGAGAGAAGAAGAAGAAGAAGAAGAAGAAGAAGAAGAAAGAGAAGATGAAAGAGGAAGAGGAAGAGGAAGAGAAGAGGGAAGGGAAGGGAAGAGAGACAGACAGACAAGAGCAGAGAGAAAGAAAGAAAAACAGACAGAGAGAAAGAAAGAAAGAAAGCGAGATGAAGAAATAAGAGAGAGAGAGAGAAAGACAAACGTTAAAATGTTAAGCAACCCCCCCCTCCCCCCGTGTCGTCGGATGGGATGAGCCCTCAAACAGCCTCGCCAGACCACTTGCCCTAATTGCCCCCGAAACCGAATTAAGAGAACCGAATTTCCCCGTGCTTGCTACGAACGGCCGGTAATGAAGGGATTCTACCGGCCATCGTCTCTATGGGAGTCATAAAAGATAAGCAAGGCGATCGGCCGGCCGAAAGACACATGAGCGGAGTCATTTAATTTTTTTTATTTGTATTTATTTATTTACTTATTTGTTCTCTCTGTTTTATTATTATTATCTTTTTTTTTTGGGGGGATACGTTTGCCATTTCCTGTTTTTCTTTTTTTTTTTCTTTTTTTTGGATACGTTCTATTCCTGTAACGAGATGGAAGGAAAGAAAGAAAGAAAGAAAGAAAGAAAGAAAATATAGAATAAAAAGGAGCGTTGTGTACCAGGCCCTTCGACCCTCCTCGACCTACGGGATGCCAAGAAGATGAATGACGCGAGAAGAGCGTCGTGTGTGAATGGACGTGCGTGAATGCCGTGACCCGGAAATAGCTGGGATGTGAGGGTTGTGGACACGCGTTGACGAGAACCGCGCATCGATAAACTGAAGAACGGAATATGACATAATGTGCGACATCATTGAGAACGGGATGTACATCGTGTGCGATCATGTGAGAACGGAATATAACATGATGTGCGATCAGTTAAAAACAGAGTATAATATATTGCGATCACTGAAGAACAAAATATAACATATACGGTAACTCAAGAAACAGAATATAACATGTGCGATCACTGAAGAACAGAAATACAACACGGATAAGTGTATTCATTATCATATCACAACAGATATCGATTAAACGTGATGACGATACGGATTAAAATCGCATTAGCCATAATTAATAACTTCATGATTGACTTTTAACACAGATCATTAAACGGGATGCATAATGACCCATCCTTACTGATCGAAAGCCTATTATTTTCTTTATTACCCCCAAAAAAGCCGCACGTTGAATGTTAAAAATGGAACACGGTTTAGCGGTGCAGCGTCCACAACTCAGGTCGAAACACCGCAGCTGCCACCGGCATGCTGTTGATTATAAAGAAAAGAAAGATAAAATACACGATGATTATAAACTCAAGAAAGAAAGAAAATAACGATCTGGCGCAGACGATTCAGATCCTCGGAGGAAGTCTGGTAACGGGATGATAAAAGAGATAAGAGAGTGAGAGAGAGGAGAGAGAGAGAGAGAGAGAGAGAGAGAGAGAGAGAGAGGGAGAGAGAGAGAGAGAGAAGAGAGAGAGAGAGAGAGAGAGAGAGAGAGAGAGAGCGAGAGAGCGTAGGAGGAAATAGAAAGAGAGAGAGACCGTAGGAGAAAAGAGAGAGACCGTAGGAAAGAGAGAGAGAGAGAGAGAGACCGTAGGAGAAATAGAGAGAGAGAACGCAGAGAGAGAGAGAGAGAGAGACCGAGACCGTAGAGAGAGAGAGACAAACAGAGAGAGAAAGGAAGGGCTGGCGGTAGGGTAAATACATAAAAATAAGCTTTTAAACCAGAAGATATATGTACCGCAGCGCAGAGATGTGAGTTGGCGGCGAGGTGGTGCCAAAGTGTTGGGTAAGACAGGGTTAAAGAGGAGACATAAAGAGTGAAGCTGTCAGGGAGAGTGTTGGTTTGTGCGTGCGAGAGAGAGAGGAGAGGGAAAGGGGGTGAAGGAGGAAGAAGGTGAAGAAGAGGGAGAGGAGGTGAAGGAGGGGAAATTGAAGAGGGGAAAGAAGCAGAGGAAGGAAGGAGAGTTAGATAGATAAGAGAGACAGACAGACAGACAGACAGACAGACAGACAGACAGACAGAGACAGAGAGAGAGATTCAGTTTGATCAAAAGAAAGAAAAAAAAAAACAAGAGAAAGAGAAAGGAGCAAGGGACACAAGAAAAAAAAATAGAAGGGATAGATTTATTACCGATAAACACGGAAAGTCTATTTATCTCATGGAAACAACTTCTATGAACGACAAAGTTGTACGAGATGACATGTCACGGACAGTTGGTAGTGCCATCAGCGTCATGGCGAGGCAAGTCATGTCACTCAGTCTGGCAATGCGCATATTGATTTTTTTTTTTTTTTTTTTTTTTTTGGTTTTGTTTTTCTATTTTCGATTTGTTGTTGTTCTCCTTCGCATTGTCTGCATTTCGTTCTCTTATCATTTATTTTTACCGCTGTTGCTACAATATCGTGATTATGAGGTTTATTAAATGTAGAAGTGTGGATTTAGAATACAAGTGTGTGCACGCGTGTGTTTCTGTGTTTGTGTTGGTGCGTGCGTTTGTGTTTGTGAATTTACAGTACATGAGTTTACATCTGTGTATGTAGACGGAGAAAAAGGCACTCTGTGAATTATACAAGGATATTACATAAGTATGTGTTTGTGAGTGGGGGTGTGTTTGTGTGTATGTACTTGTGTTTGCGCGTGTGTTGTGTATGTGTGTGTATGTTGTGTGTATGTGTGTGTGTGTGTGTGTGTGTGTGTGTGTGTGTGTGTGTGTGTGTGTGCGTGTGTGTATGTGTGTGTGTATGCATTTATGTACGTATGTATGTATGCGCGCGCGTGTGTGTGTGTGTGTGTGCTTGTACGTGTGTAAGTGTGTGCGTGTGTGAAGTGAAGTGAAGTGAAGTGAATGACTACGCTGTACCTGCACATGTCTGGTGACGGTTAGCGAACCGGTTCCGCGAGGAATGCATGGCCTGTTTGGTGCGGCCAGATTCGATCAGCAGAGGGGATGCTGTGTAGGGAAATTAGAAAGACAATCAAATAGGTTTTATGGCACAAGTCTTAGGGTTTATGTGTTTTGTCTACTTTGTTTACCTTTATGCTTTTTCTTACTGCATTTATTTATTCTGTCTTGTTTACTGTAGGAGGTTGAGGGAATGTCAGTTGTAACATGGAAATTAAATTGTAATATCTTGAAATTAAGTGGTGGGGATTTAAACTATGAAATTAAATCTAACGAAGCTAACTTTATATTATTTTACGAATAAAAGTGGTTGTGACTTGATGTGTATTTTTTGTGCACATGTAATTGTGATTATACAGAGTTTTAACGTATAAAAGTCAAGGGCATATTTCATTGGTTAATATTAGTATAGTTAGTCTAGACTCTCGTCCATTCTCTCTGATGAAGAGATAACTAAAAGAAAACGGAGTCTTTAACTGGCAGGAGAGAATTTTCCCGGGGTAACATAAATCTTTCGTTATTTCACCTTTGAATATATTTCTTTTGCTTTACAACGCAAAGTAGATATTATTTACCTCTTAGATAACATTTCATTTACATAATTCTCACTTTAGATAGCAATTTTACGTAAATCCTATTTAATTTCTCCATAACTAACATTATATTTTCTGTGTTCTAGGATTTGTCGTACAAGGACAAGCACTGGCATGAGAAATGTTTCCTGTGCAACAAGTGCCAGGTGTCCCTCGTGGACAAACAATTTGGATCCAAGATGGACAAGATATTCTGCGGCCCGTGCTATGACTCCCAATTCGCCACGCGCTGTGACGGCTGCGGAGAGATCTTCAGGCAGGTGAGTACCATAGGTGTTGTTGTTGCTGTTCCTTGTGCAGCGGCGGTGGTACGTACACCATTGCGTTAAATAGGGCTTTAAAACGTAATTGCAAAAAGAGGAAAAGGAATGTAAAAAAAAACGCTATTTAGAGTGATTTCCATCGTGCGTACATATTCCACCAACGGCGGATTACCATATAAAGCCAAACCGTTTTATAAGCAATGCGACTTTTGGCGTCGATCCTAAATATGCAAATGCCGCGTATTAGCTCTCTCTATGCCGCTTACCATGTAGGCGGCGTGTAGACAGCATGCCTGCATAATTTACCCCCGCGAAACCGTCTGTTGCCAGCATGAAATTGAGGAGCACGAGAGCTTATCTGTGTCACGCTGTTCTGAGAAGTCTCCGGCACTCTTCAAGGAGGCTGCCGTGATGTATGGGTGCGGCGGCTGCCTTTATGGGTCACGTCCCCAGGTGTTAATTTAAGACTTACGACTTATGCGACAGATGCGGTCGGGTGGGGTCCTTATAGTGCTGCCGTGTGCTTGGAGTCGAGTGTGCGAAAGTCGTTTTGTGGGTTGTTGGGTGTCGTTGTTGTTGTTGTTTTGCGAGGTTGTGGTTGGTGTTGTAATGCTTGCGGTGTTGTTGTTTTTTCCACTCTTGACTAGGTTTTGTAATGGCCTCGATAGCTTGGATAAAATGTGTATGATTTTGATGTGTTGATTCGCCAAGCTAGGTTTGCTACGGTTATTTCGTAATTTTCATAGAAGGTTCTGTAATGTTATGTTTTTTTTTCGACTTTTCACTCGCTCTCTCTCCTCCTCTCTCTCTCTCTATCTCAATCCTTATCTCTTCTCTCTCTCTCTCTCTCTCTCTCTTCTCTTCTTCTCTTTCTTTCCTTCTCTCTTCTGTCTCCTCTTCTCTTCTCTCTTCTCTCCTCTCTCTCTCTCTCTCTCTCTCTCTCTCTCTCTCTCTCTCTCTCTCTCTCTCTTCTCTCCTCTCTCTCTCTCTCTCCCTCCCTCCTCCCTTCTCTCTCAGCGATCATTTGATATATCGCAATATTTGTGGTAATAACAGTATGATCCATGAAGGACGCAATGCCCACGTAGGGAAAGTTATAACGAAGGGAAATGATGTGCAGTTTCACCGGCGTCGAAGAAACCTTGAAGCGCAAAACACCAGCGTGACTACGGCGTCACGTGACCTTGCGAGATCGTCGTTTTCTATGACGACTTTCTGTGCTGTAAGCTAATAGGTCGTCGTGTGTACTTTGCTCAAGGAAATGGGTGTTTATGATCACAGTTCTCGCTTTCTTCTCTGTCTTTCATTTTCTCTCTCTCTGTCTCTGTCTCTCTCTTTTTCTCTCTGTCTGTCTGTCTGTCTCTCTCTCTCTCTCTCTCTCTCTCTCTCTCTCTCTCTCTCTCTCTTCTCTCTCTCTCTCTCTCTCTCTCTCTCTCTCTCTCTCTCTCTCTCTCCCTACCTCTCCTTCCTTCCCTCCCTCTTTCTTTATCCTCCACAAAATGCCTTTTCACTCTTCACACCGTCCGTCCCCACCTTCTCCCATGCCTCTTTCATCCCCGTCTCTCTCTCGCCGCCTTTCCCTCCCTCCTCCAGCCCCGCGCGCCGCCCGCGCGCCCTCAGCGGCCCTGGCACCCCGCCACCTGAGAGGAGGCGTGATGCATGAGGGGCGACACCACCTGTTGTGTAGACCTAATACACGGGCGCGGATCGTGGGCGCATTCCCGGGGCGGCTGAGTCACGCGGGAGGCGAAGGAAGGTGCGAGGGAAAAAGGGAGGAGGCGAGAGAGGCAATAATAGCCTGGAGGCAAAAGGGGGGAGGGGAGGGAGAGGAGGTAAAGGGGTGCGAGTGATTTTTTTTTTTTTTTTTTTTTTTTTTTTTTTTTTAAGGGAAGGATTAAGTTTCGAATGTTGTTTGCAAGATGTAGGAGTTTGGGATGTTTTATTTTTTTTTTTTTTTTGCTTCAAGATGGAGGTTGAAAATGCTGTTTTTTTATTTCCTTTTCTTCAGCGCAAAGAAAGGATATGAGGATGATTTATAGGTCAACCCACGTGACCTGAAAACCATACAATTCACGCTATTCCTCACACCAAAACGATTAATAATAATAATAAAAAAAAATGTTCAGAAAATGTAACATCTCAAAAAATGTTCAGAAAATGTAACATCTCAAAAAATGTTCAGAAAATGTAACATCTCGAAAAATGTTCAGAAAATATAACATCTCAAAAAATGTTCAGAAAATGTAACATCTCAAACATCATCTCGACCCAATCGCAGAGATATTTCCATCGACGGAGAACCAAACCATATCTCCAAGTGATGACATTCCCGCGTCACGTCAGGAGAACCTCGAAAAGGAAAGAGATCATCATTAAGCCCCTTTTCAGATACCGCCGCGTCACTTCGGCCATCAGCTCTAATCGTTATGAAAATAGAACGTCAGGCGCGAAGACTGAGGGTGAGCGATGGCGGCGGGTCCCAAGGCCGTCGAAATCCAGGCGGGAAATTTCCTAATTGTCTCGCCTCCAGATATTCGCGCCGAACGCTCAATAATAGAACTGTGTTTTATCAGCACTCGGCTCAAATTAGCGTTAAATTTGAATTAGTTATCTTTTCCTCCTCCCACCACCGATAAAAAAGAGAGAGAGAGAGAAAAAAAATATATCCCGAGTTCGGTCGGCCATTTCAGGCGGGACTTCGATAACAGAAAACCCGAGTCCATTAACAACAGAAAACGGAAGGTCGCCGGCCTAAATACAGCGACTTGGGCCGAGCAGGAAATATTCAGATAGCCAATTTCAGAGTCACCTTGGGGTCTAATTGGCGGTTCTAATTTTGGTCACGCATTTCCCTAAAGTGGCGCGCCTATGAGCAGCGGGACATGACATCGCCGCTGATCGGGTTGCCTTTTGGAGGAAGAAAAAGGGAAGTGTAGCGCTCTCGAGCTAACCTGCGAGCGACCGGGAGGGGGGGTCGGGTTACCCGCTGAGGGCGCTGGGTGCGGGTGTATGGCCTGGGCGGGGTAGGATAGCCTTGGAAAATATGCCTGCTTATTTATGTATCTGTGCTGTCTGTCTCACTGTATCTCTGTATTAGCTGATGTATGTATAGTCCGTCTGTCTATCTGTCTATTAACTATGTATATATATATATATATATATATATATATATATATATATATATATATTTATATATACATATGTATATGTATACATATATGTATGTATATGTATGCATATATGTACATATATATATAGACACATACACATATGCATGCATACATACATACATGTGTGTATATACTCGTATGTATTAATTTATGCGGAAGAAGGGTCCTCGCATCATTTGCCTTTTTACGTCGTATCTTTTCAAAAACTTCAATTTCCAATGTGATCCTTACCGTGTTTGCTTCCCAGAAGACGCAGGCTTTTTCCCAATTAATTGACTCCGCTCCGCCCGAAATGAGGAAATTCAGGTTAATAACCGCCGATCCCCGACACAAATAAGCGTAATAGTGATGATCAGAACACCACGGCGACCTTCAGCATACTGCAGATGCATTAACCTTTCCCTGCGTCTATATTTCTGGCTGATCCCCCTCTCATTATAAGCGAAACAAGAGATAGGGAAAACAAATGAGCGTCGGTCTATAAGCGCGCGGAGCATCTAATCCCCCGCATAGACGCCGGGAATCGCGCGGGAAAAGGTTTCTGATTATCTTCATCAAGTCGGCCCGAGTTTTACGGTCCGGTTACGTCGGTTGATTACAGAGGAGGAATTCGTTCTTCCGGCGGTTGGCTCGAGGAAATTGTTTAACTACGTCGTTCACGGACTTTGATGATGTTGTGGCCGGGTGATGCACGTGGGTCGTTAGTGAGGGCTGAGCACGGCGCGCGCTCTCGTTGGTGACGGGTTTTAACCTTGGCTCGTTTTAGGTACATAGAAAAGGTAGATTGATATAATTAGATTTCATATATATAGACATATATATAATATTTATATATTTTATTATAGACATCATACATACTACGTACGTGTATGCATTCTTATAATATACATAACTATACTACGTACGTGCATTTTATATACATATATACATACCTGCGTACGTGCATGCATTCTTATATACATACATACTACTACTGCGTACGTGCATGCATTCTTATTAACATACATACATACCTGCGTACGTGCATGCATTCTTATATACATACATACATAC
>NW_020869527.1:748056-781053 GCF_003789085.1 Penaeus vannamei | reverse complement strand
AGAAAATAGAGGGAGGGAGAGAGAGAGAGAAGAAGAAGAAGAAGAAGAAGAAGAAGAAGAAGAAGAGAAGATGAAGAGAGGAAGAGGAAGAGGAAGAGAAGAGGGAAGGGAAGGGAAGAGAGACAGACAGACAAGAGCAGAGAGAAAGAAAGAAAAACAGACAGAGAGAAAGAAAGAAAGAAAGCGAGATGAAGAAATAAGAGAGAGAGAGAGAGAAAGACAAACGTTAAAATGTTAAGCAACCCCCCCCTCCCCCCGTGTCGTCGGATGGGATGAGCCCTCAAACAGCCTCGCCAGACCACTTGCCCTAATTGCCCCCGAAACCGAATTAAGAGAACCGAATTTCCCCGTGCTTGCTACGAACGGCCGGTAATGAAGGGATTCTACCGGCCATCGTCTCTATGGGAGTCATAAAAGATAAGCAAGGCGATCGGCCGGCCGAAAGACACATGAGCGGAGTCATTTAATTTTTTTTATTTGTATTTATTTATTTACTTATTTGTTCTCTCTGTTTATTATTATTATCTTTTTTTTTTGGGGGGATATCGTTTGCCATTTCCTGTTTTTCTTTTTTTTTTTCTTTTTTTTTGGATACGTTCTATTCCTGTAACGAGATGGAAGGGAAAGAAAGAAAGAAAAGAAAGAAAGAAAGAAAAATGAATAAAAGGAGCGTTGTGTACCAGGCCCTTCGACCCTCCTCGACCTACGGATGCCAAGAAGATGAATGACGCGAGAAGAGCGTCGTGTGTGAATGGACGTGCGTGAATGCCGTGACCCGGAAATAGCTGGGATGTGAGGGTTGTGGACACGCGTGACGAGAACCGCGCATCGATAACTGAGGAACGGAATATGACATGATGTGCGATCATGTGAGAACGGGATGTAACATGATGTGCGATCATGTGAGAACGGAATATAATATGTTCGATCACTGAAGAACAGAATATAACATGTGCGATCACTGAACAGAGTATAACATGATGTGCGATCAGTTAAGAACAGAATATAATATGTGCGATCACTGAAGAACAGAATATAACATGTGCGATCACTCAAGAACAGAATACAACACGGATAAGTGTATTCCATTATCAGATCACAACAGATATCGATTAAACGTGATGACGATACGGATTAAAATCGCATTAGCCATAATTAATAACCTCATGATTGACTTTTAACACAGATCATTAAACGGGGATGCATAATGACCCATCCTTACTGATCGAAAGCCTATTATTTTCTTTATTACCCCCCAAAAAAGCCGCACGTTGAATGTTAAAAATGGAACACGGGTTTAGCGGTGCAGCGTCCACAACTCAGGTCGAAACACCGCAGCTGCCACCGCATGCTGTTGATTATAAAGAAAAGAAAGATAAAATATACGATGATTATAAACTCAAAAAAGAAAGAAAATAACGATCTGGCGCAGACGATTCAGATCCTCGGAGGAAGTCTGGTAACGGGATGATAAAAGAGAGATGAGAGAGAGAGAGAGAGAGAGAGAGAGAGAGAGAGAGAGAGAGAGAGAGACGAGAGAGAGAGAGAGGAGAGAGCGAGAGAGAGATAGAGAGATGAGAGAGAGAGAGAGAGACTCGTAGAGGAATAGAAAGAGAGAGAGACCGTAGGAGAAAGAGAGAGAGGTAGGAAAGAGAGAGAGAGAGAGAGAGACCGTAGGAGAAATAGAGAGAGAGAACGCAGAGAGAGAGAGAGAGAAGAGACCGAGGACCGTAGGAGAGAGAGAGACAAACAGAGAGAGAAAGGAAGGGCTGGCGGTAGGGTAAGTACATAAAAATAAGCTTTTAAACCAGAAGATATATGTACCGCAGCGCAGAGATGTGAGTTGGCGGCGAGGTGGTGCCAAAGTGTTGGGTAAGACAGGGTTAAAGAGGAGACATAAAGAGTAAAGCTGTCAGGGAGTGTGTTGGTTTGTGCGTGCGAGAGAGAGGAGAGGGAAAGGGGGTGAAGGAGGAAGAAGGTGAAAGAGGGGAGGAGGTGAAGGAGGGGGAATTGAAGAGGGAAAGAAGCAGAGGAAGGAAGGAGAGTTAGATAGATAGAGAGAGACAGACAGACAGACAGACAGACAGACAGACAGACAGACAGAGACAGAGAGAGAGATTCAGTTTGATCAAAAGAAAGAAAAAAAAAAACAAGAGAAAGAGATAAAGGAGCAAGGGACACAAGAAAAAAAAATAGAAGGGATAGATTTATTACCGATAAACACGGAAAGTCTATTTTATCTCATGGAAACAACTTCTATGAACGACAAAGTTGTACGAGATGACATGTCACGGACAGTTGGTAGTGCCATAAGCGTCATGGCGAGGCAAGTCATGTCACTCAGTCTGGCAATGCGCATATTGATTTTTTTTTTTTTTTTTTTTTTTTTGGTTTTGTTTTTTCTATTTTCGATTTGTTGTTGTTTTCCTTCGCATTGTCTGCATTTCCGTTTCTCTTATGATTTATTTTTACCGCTGTTGCTACAATATCGTGATTATGAGGTTTTATTATATGTAGAAGTGTGGATTTAGAATACAAGTGTGTGCACGCGTGTGTTTCTGTGTGTGTTTGTGCGTGCGTTTGTGTCTGTGACTCTACAGTACATGACTTTACATCTGTGTATGTAGACGGAGAAAAGGCACTCTGTGAGTTATACAAGGATATTCATAAGTATATGTTTGTGAGTGGGAAGGTGTGTTTGTGTGTATGTACTTGTGTTTGCGCGTGTATGTGTGTGTATGTTGTGTGTGTGTGTGTGTGTGTGTGTGTGTGTGTGTGTGTGTGTGTGTGTGTGTGTGTGTGTGTGTGTGTGTGTATGCATTTATGTACGTATGTATGTATGCGCGCGCGTGCGTGTGTGTGTGTGTGTGTGCTTGTACGTGTGTGTGTGTGCGTGTGTGTGAAGTGAAGTGAAGTGAAGTGAATGACTACGCTGTACCTGCACATGGTCTGGTGACGGTTAGCGAACCGGTTCCGCGAGGAATGCATGGCCTGTTTGGTGCGGCCAGATTCGATCAGCAGAGGGGGATGCTGTGTAGGGAAATTAGAAAGACAATCAAATAGGTTTTATGGCACAAGTCTTAGGGTTTATGTGTTTTGTCTACTTTGTTTACCTTTATGCTTTTTCTTACTGCTATTGTTATTTATTCTGTCTTGTTTACTGTAGGCTTATAGGAGGATGAGAGAATGTCAGTTGTAACTTGGAAATTAAATTGTAATATCTTGAAATTAAGTGGTGGGGATTTAAACTATGAAATTAAATCTAACGAAGCTAACTTTATATTATTTTACGAATAAAAGTGGTTGTGACTTGATGTGTATTTTTTGTGCACATGTAATTGTGATTATACAGCAAGTTTTAACGTATAAAAGTCAAAGGCTATATTTCATTGGTTAATATTAGTATAGTTAGTCTAGACTCTCGTCCATTCTCTCTGATGAAGAGATAACTAAAAGAAAACGGAGTCTTTAACTGGCAGGAGAGAATTTTCCCGGGGTAACATAAATCTTTCGTTATTTCACTTTTGAATATATTTCTTTTGCTTTACAACGCAAAGTAGATATTATTTACCTCTTAGATAACATTTCATTTACATAATTTTCACTTTAGATAGCAATTTTACGTAGATCCTATTTAATTTCTCCATAACTAACATTATTTTTCTGTGTTCTAGGATTTGTCGTACAAGGACAAGCACTGGCATGAGAAATGTTTCCTGTGCAACAAGTGCCAGGTGTCCCTCGTGGACAAACAATTTGGATCCAAGATGGACAAGATATTCTGCGGCCCGTGCTATGACTCCCAATTCGCCACGCGCTGTGACGGCTGCGGAGAGATCTTCAGGGCAGGTGAGTACCATAGGTGTTGTTGTTGCTGTTCCTTGTGCAGCGGCGGTGGTACGTACACCATTGCGTTAAACAGGGCTTTAAAAGTAATTGCAAAAAGAGGAAAAGGATGTAAAAAAAAAAACTATTTAGAGTGATTTCCATCGTGATACATATTCCACCAACGGCAGATTACCATATAAAGCCAAACCGTTTTATAAGCAATGCGACTTTTTGGCGTCGATCCTAAATATGCAAAATGCCGCGTATTAGCTCTCTCTATGCCGCTTACCATGTAGGCGGCGTGTAGACAGCATGCCTGCATAATTTACCCCCGCGAAACCGTCTGTTGCCAGCATGAAATTGAGGAGCACGAGAGCTTATCTGTGTCACGCTGTTCTTGAGAAGTCTCCGGCACGTCTTCAAGGAGGCTGCCGTGATGTATGGGTGCGGCGGCTGCCATTATGGGTCACGTCCCCAGGTGTTAATTTAGGACTTGCGACTTATGCGACAGATGCGGTCGGGTGGGGTCCTTATAGTGCTGCCGTGTGCTTGGAGTCGAGTTGTGCGAAAGTCGGTTTTGTGGGTTGTTGGGTGTCGTTGTCGTTGTTGTTGTTGTTTTGCGAGGTTGTGGTTGGTGTTGTAATGCTTGCGGTTGTTGCTTGCTTTTTCCACTCTTGACTAGGTTTTGTAATGGCCTCGATAGCTTGGATAAAATGTGTATGATTTTGATGTGTTGATTCGCCAAGCTTAGGTTTGCTACGGTTATTTCATAATTTTCATAGAAGGTTCTGTAATGGTTATTTTTTTTTTCGACTTTTCACTCTCTCTCTCTCTCTCTCTCTCTCTCTCTCTATCTCTATCCTTATCTCTCTCTCTCTCTCTCTCTCTCTCTCTCTCTCTCTTCTCTCTCTCTCTCTCTCTCTCTCTCTCTGTCTGTCTCTCTCTCTTCTCTCTCTCTCTCTCTCTCTCTCTCTCTCTCTCTCTCTCTCTCTCTCTCTCTCTCTCTCTCTCTCTCTCTCTCTCTCTCTCTCTCTCTCTCTCTCTCTCTCCCTCCCTCCTCCCTCCTCTCTCTCAGCGATCATTTGATATATCGCAATATTTGTGGTAATAACAACATGATCCATGAAGGACGCAATGCCCACGTAGGGAAAGTTATAACGAAGGGAAATGAGTGCAAGTTTCACCGGCGTCGAAGAACCTTGAAGCGCAAACACCAGCGTGACTACGGCCGGTCACGTGACCTTGCGAGATCGTCGTTTTCTATGACGACTTTCTGTGCTGTAACGCTAATAGGTCGGTGGTGTACTTTGCTCAAGGAAAATGTGTTTATGTCACAGTTTCTCGCTTTCTCTCTCGTCTTTCATTTTCTCTCTCTCTCTCTGTCTCTCTCTTTTTCTCTCTGTCTCTGTCTGTCTCTCTCTCTCTCTCTCTCTCTCTCTCTCTCTCTCTCTCTCTCTCTTCTCTCCTCTCTCTCTCTCTCTCTCTCTCTCCTCCTCCTCCTCTCCTCCTCTCCTTCCTTCCCTCCCTCTTTCTTTATCCTCCACAAAATGCCTTTTCACTCTTCACACCGTCCGTCCCCACCTTCTCCCATGCCTCTTTCATCCCCGTCTCTCTCTCGCCGCCTTTCCCTCCCTCCTCCAGCCCCGCGCCCGCCCGTCCGCGCGCCCTCAGCGGCCCTGGCACCCCGCCCACCGAGAGGAGGGCGTGATGCATGAGGGGCGACACCACCTGTTGTGTAGACCTAATACACGGGCGCGGATCGTGGGCGCATTCCCGGGGCGGCTGAGTCACGCGGGAGGCGAAGGAAGGTGCGAGGGGAAAAGGGAGGAGGCGAGAGAGGCAATAATAGCCTGGAGGCAAAAGGGGGGGGGAGGGGAGGGAGGGAGGTAAAGGGGGTGGAGTGATTTTTTTTTTTTTTTTTTTTTTTTTTTTTTTTTTAAGGGAAGGATTGAGTTTCGAATGTTGTTTGCAAGATGTAGGAGTTTGGGATGTTTTTTTTTTTTTTTTTTTTGTTCAAGATGGAGGTTGAAAATGCTGTTTTTTTTTCCTTTTCTTCAGCGCAAAGAAAGGATATGAGGTTGATTTATAGGTCAACCCACGTGACCTGAAAACCATACAATTCACGCTATTTCTCACACCAAAACGATTAATAATAATAAAAAAAAATGTTCAGAAAATGTAACATCTCAAAAAATGTTCAGAAAATGTAACATCTCAAAATGTTCCAAAAAATGTTCAGTCAAAAAATGTTCAGTAACATCTCCCTCGACCCAATCGCAGAGATATTTCCATCGACGGAGAACCAAACCATATCTCCAAGTGATGACATTCCCGCGTCACGTCAGGAGAACCTCGAAAAGGAAAGAGATCATCATTAAGCCCCTTTTCAGATACCGCCGCGTCACTTCGGCCATCAGCTCTAATCGTTATGAAAATAGAACGTCAGGCGCGAAGACTGAGGGTGAGCGATGGCGGGGTCCCAAGGCCGTCGAAATCCAGGCGGGAAATTTCCTAATTGTCTCGCCTCCAGATATTCGCGCCGAACGCTCAATAATAGAACTGTGTTTTATCAGCACTCGGCTCAAATTAGCGTTAAATTTGAATTAGTTATCTTTCCCTCCTCCCCCACCGATGAAAAAAGAAGAGAGAGAGAAAATAAAAAATATCCCGAGTTCGCCCGGCCATTTCAGGCGGGACTTCGATAACAGAAAACCCGAGTCCATTAACAACAGAAAACGGAAGGTCGCCGGCCTAAATACAGCGACTTGGGCCGAGCAGGAAATATTCAGATAGCCAATTTCAGAGTCACCTTGGGGTCTAATTGGCGGTTCTAATTTTGGTCACGCATTTCCCTAAAGTGGCGCGCCTATGAGCAGCGGGACATGACATCGCCGCTGATCGGGTTGCCTTTTGGAGGAAGAAAAAGGGAAGTGTAGCGCTCTCGAGCTAACCTGCGAGCGACCGGGAGGAGGCGGGTCGGGTTACCCGCTGAGGGCGCTGAGGGTGCGGGTGTATGGCCTGGGCGGGGTAGGAATAGCCTTAGGAAAATATGCCTGCTTATTTGTGTATCTGTGTCTGTCTGTCTCACTGTATCTCTGTATTAGCTGATGTATGTATAGATCCGTCTGTCTATTTCTGTATATATATATATATTTATATATATATGTTTATATATACATATGTATATGTATACATATATGTATATATATGTATGCATATATGTACATATACATATATATAGACACATACACATATGCATGCATACATACATACATGTGTGTATATACTCGTATGTATTAATTTAATGCGGAAGAAGGGGTCCTCGCATCATTTGCCTTTTTACGTCGTATCTTTTCAAAAACTTCAATTTCCAATGTGATCCTTACCGTGTTTGCTTCCCCAGAAGACGCAGGCTTTTTCCCAATTAATTGACTCCGCTCCGCCCGAAATGAGGAAATTCAGGTTAATAACCGCCGATCCCCGACACAAATAAGCGTAATAGTGATGATCAGAACACCACGGCGACCTTCAGCATACTGCAGATGCATTAACCTTTCCCTGCGTCTATATTTCTGGCTGATCCCCCTCTCATTATAAGCGAAACAAGAGATAGGGAAAACAAATGAGCGTCGGTCGAGCGTCGGCGCGGAGCATCTAATCCCCCGCATAGACGCCGGGAATCGCGCGGGAAAAGGTTTCTGATTATCTTCATCAAGTTGGCCCGAGTTTACGGTCCGGTTACGTCGGTTGATTACAGAGGAGGAATTCGTTCTTCCGGCGGCTGGCTCGGGGAAATTGTTTAACTACGTCGTTCACGGACTTTGATGATGTTGTGGCCGGGTGATGCACGTGGGTCGTTAGTGAGGGCTGAGCACGGCGCGCGCTCTCGTTGGTGGACGGGTTTTCACCTTGGCTCGTTTTAGGTACATAGAAATAGGTAGATTGATAAGATATAGTTTTGTGATATAGATTTATAATATAATATATTGATAATATAAATTTCAGATATATAGATCATACATATACATATACATGATACACGTACATCTTGCGTACGTGCATGCATTCTTCTTATATACATACATACATATACG
Organism: Penaeus vannamei; assembly: GCF_003789085.1. Lineage (NCBI taxonomy): Eukaryota > Metazoa > Arthropoda > Malacostraca > Decapoda > Penaeidae > Penaeus > Penaeus vannamei. Next base: position 773,131 of record NW_020869527.1, on the reverse strand, counting down.
TGCATGCATACATACATACCTGCGTACGTGCATGCATTTATATATATATACATACATCATACCTGCGTACTGCATTCTTATATACATACATACATACCTGCGTACGTGCATGCATTCTTATATACATACATACATACCTGCGTACGTGCATGCATTCTTATATACATACATACATACCTGCGTACGTGCATGCATTCTATTCTTATATACATACATACATACATACATACCTGCGTACGTGTATGCATTCTTATATACATACATACATACCTGCGTACGTGCATGCATTCTTATATACATACATACATACATCCGTGCATACATGCATATATACATATATAAAAAAACATACGTAAATGGATATAATACATCTGTAAGGATGTGCATACATATATGAAAAACATATATGTATATATATGTATGTATCTATCAGTTTTTATATATACGTGTGCGTGTAAACGACAGATAATGACATTGACAAGATGCTATTAAATCCCACTTTTGCGCACGGGTTACATTACACTATGTAATTAACTGCAGCGATCGGACCCAAGGTTTCCCCCCCCCCCGTCTATTAATTACATGCATAATAACACACAACAGAAGATGAAAGGCATTCTCCCAGGCGGGCGGCTTTAACCTTGGCATGGGCGTGGAAACCCCCTTAAACTGGGGCACTTGGGGATCTTGCGGGCGGCCGGGAGAGAGGCACTTCCATGATGGTGGAAGAGGGGGGAAATATTGGCTTTTCCTTCGTTCTTCTCTTTCGTTCTTTTCTTTCTTCTTTCTTTCGTTCGTTCTTTCTTTCTTTCTTTCTTTCGTTTCTTTTTCTTTCGTTCTTTCTTTCTTTCTTTCGTTCTTCTTTCTTTCTTTCGTTCTTTCGTTTCTTTCTTTCTTTCTTTCTTCTTTTCTTTCTTTCTTTCTTTCTTTCTTTCTTTCTTTTTTTTTTTCTTTCTTTTCGTTCTTTCTTTCTTTCTTTCTTTTCCCTTCTTTCTTTCTTCTTTCTTTCTTTCTTTCGTTCTTTCTTTCTTTCTCTTTCTTGCTTCTTTCTTTCTTTTCTTTCTTGCTCGGCTAAATTGCACAGAGGCTGTTTGTCTTGTGCGAATTCTTCATTTTGCTTGTATGCATAACGCATATGTGGGAGAGGGAGAGGGAGAGGGAGAGAAAAAATAGATGGATAGTGAAAGAGAGGGAAAATAGATAGAGAGATAGAGAGAAAAAAAAGGGGGGGGATAGATAGATAGCCAGGAAGGGAAAATAGCCGTTAGAAAGAGAGAAAGGGGGTAGATAGATAGAAAGAGAGAAAGAGAGAAAATAGAAAGATAAAAGAGAGGAAAGAGAAAAAGAGGAATAGATTATATATATATATATATATATATATTATATATATATATATATATATATATATATATATATATATAGAGAGAGAGAGAGAGAGAGGGAGAGAGAGAGAGAGAGAGAGAGAGAGAGAGAGAGAGAGAGAAAAGAGAGAAAGAGACGATAATAATAGAAAAATATGAAATAGATAGGTATATAGATAGATAGAGATAAACGCATTCCGATACCATCCAGCGCATGCGGCATTCCCCCAGATCCGCGGTGCGACCCCCCCCCCCCCCAGTTCCTCAGCTCCGTCGCTCCAGCCAGGGCGGGTCGCCACGGGTTTCCTGAAGACGTCGGGTCGTCCATGGCGTCCGCGGCCCTCGCCCCTCTCGCCCTCAGAGCCACGGGCGCGCGTCTGGCTGTGGGCGGGACTAAGATTGGATTCTACTTTGTGGGATTTGCGGGCACGTCTGGCTGTGGGCGGGACTAATATTGGATTCTACTTTGTGGGATTTGCGGGCGCGTCTGGCTGTGGGCGGGACTAATATTGGATTCTGCTTTGTGGGATTTGCCGGCACGTCTGGCTGTGGCGGACTTAATATTGGATTCTACTTTGGGATATTTGCGGGCGAGGTGGAGAATCCGGGAGGAAGGAGGGACGGAAGGAGGTCGGATGTCCCTGGAACATGGACGGAGGCGAAGGAATTTGTATAAGAAAGCGACCTTGTCTTGTCTAATGGAAATCTTCGAAATAGTTTCTTAGAATTCTAGCATGGGATTTTTTTTTTTTTTTTTTTACCCCTTAGCCTTCCAGACGAAAAGAAACGCGGTGGTGGAAAGAGGGAGGAGAGGGAGAGGAAAGAGAGGGGGTGAGGGAGAGAGGAGTATGGGGAGGGGGAAGGGGAGAGAGGAAGAGAGGTGGGATGGGGAAGGGGAGAGGGGTGAGGGTAGAGAGGGTATGGGGAGGGAAGGGGAGAGGGGGTGAGGAGAGAGGAGTATGGGGGAAGGGGGGGGAAGGGGAGAGGGGGAAGGTGGGGAAACCATCTAGACTTGGCATCCGGAAGCTGGCGCCACCCCGCACCAGCTGACAGAAGCCGTTGGATTAGGATCGAGACAACAGCGGTTATAAATTAGCATACAGCCATTTTTGCCTTCTTTCTGTCACAACCATTCTTTCGTCTTTTTCTACTCTCCCTCTGCTTTGTCCCGACGTGCTTGTTTTCCCCCTTAGTCTAGAAGGAAAAAAAGAGGAAAAAACCAAGGTGGAAGAGAGGATTTGGCGGGAACGTGGAGTCGAGGAGGAGGGAAGGAGAGGGATGGAGGGAGGAGGGAGGAAGGGGAAACTGCCGTAGTAAATTTCGTTCGTCGGGAAAAATCTGTCGGGTCGATGGAGGAATATAGCTGTTGCTCCTCTCTCTCGTTGTGGCTATCGGGGGTTTCGCTGCTACACACAAGGACTCCTTCACGTACGATGCGTCTACGGTAACTACATCGAATCGTAGTTATTTTTGCGGTAATTTTTGCTGTGATTTTTGCGAGGCGATGATTATGTGTTTGATTTCGTTTTTTTTTTTTTTTGTTGTTTTGCGATTTCGTCATTCGGAACGAATGGGGAAAGATGGAAAAATAGATAGTAGCGTCATTTGATACTAGTTTACAATACCTACGTAAACTGTTGAGATATATATACATTTCCGAATTACGGATATGGAGATAAAGAAACATTCATTCCACATACGGCTATCGTATTACCTTAGGACCAGCAATATCCACAACATGCACATATTTTCACCAAATGGAAAATGGAAATGCACATAGCACACTACTCCAGAAATGCGATGAGCTACGATAGGCAAGGCTGAGAGAGAGAAAGAAAGAGAAAGAAAGAAAGAGAGAAAAGAGAGAGAAAGAGAAGAGAAGAGAAAAGAAGAAAGAGAGAAGAGAGAGAGAGAAATGAGAGAAAGAGAGATAGATGAGAGAGAGGAGAAAGAGAGAGAGATGGGAGAGGAGAGAGAGAGAGAGAAAGAGAGAGAAGAGAGAGCGAGATAGCGAGAAAGGAGAGAGAAGATGAGAGGAGACGAGGAGAGGAGGAGGAGGGAGAGAGAGAGCGGAAGAGAGGAGAGAAGAGAGATGAAGAGAGAGAGAGAGGAGAGAGAGGAGAGATAGAGAGAGAGAGAGAGAGAGAGAGAGAAGACATAGTCTTTGCTGTCATGAGCAGAAGCGCCACTCCCGACTGTCATGGCTGGGGAAAGCTCTGCCATGGGAGTGAAGGTCTGTTCTTGCCTGTAACAGCGGCCTCCTCTCTTAAATGTTATTTCTTTTTTATCAGTTTTTATATATTTTTTTCCTTTTTAGCCATTCTAAAAAACTTTCCTCAGTTTAATTTTTTTTTTTTTTTCCATTTTGTTTTTTTTTTTGTTTTTTGTTTTTTTTTTTTTTTTTTTTTTTTTTTTTTTTTTTTTTTTTTTTTTTTTTTTTTTTTTTTTTTTTTTTTTTTTTGTTTTTTTTTTTTTTTTTTTTTTTTTTTTTTTTTCTTTTTTTTTTTCTATCTTTTTTTTATTATTTCGAAAATGTATTTTTTCCCACATTTTTTACTCTCTTCTTTTTGTCCTATCTTTATTCTCCGTCAATTTTCCTCCGACGGTCTTTATCTTTATTCTTACCCTTTCTTCTTCCTTTTCATCAACCTTCTATCAATATTTATATTTCTTTCAATTGATCGTTTTTTCTCTTCTTCTCTCTCGTTCTCTCTTTCTCTCTCTCTCTCTTCTCTCTCCTTCTCCTCTCTCTCTCTCTCTCTCCTCTTCTATCTCTCTCTCTCTCTCTCTCTCTCTCTCTCTCTCCCCTCCTCTCCCTCCCTCCCTCTCTCCCTCCCTCCCTCCCTCTCTCCCCCTCCCTCCCCTCCTCCCTCCCTCCCTCCCTCCCTCTCCCTTCTTCCCTCTCTCCCTTCTTCCCCCTCCTTTCCTTCTCTCTCTCTCTCTCCGTCCTCTTTCCTTCTCCCTCTCTCCTCTCCGGTTCTCCTTCATTAACCCTCTAATTTCCCTTCGCGCCCGCCCTCCGCCCCGCCCGCCAGACAACAGGAGCCAAAACGTATATATGCATAAGCCAAAAACAGCTCTACCCACAGCCCACTCCTCGCCCTTTGCCCTCATTTTCACCCTCTCCTCCTCCCGCTCCTCCTCTCTCTCTTTCCTTCCTTTGCCTTCTCCCTCTCTGCTTTCGTTTGCCTTCTTCCCTCTCTGCCTCTCTTTTCCTCCTTCCCTCTCTTTTTCCCTCCTTCTCCCTCTCTCCTCTCTTTCCTCTCTCTCTTTTTCCCTCGCCTTCTCCCTCTGCTCCTCCCTCCCCTCCTCTCTTTCCTCTCTCTCCTCTTTCCTCGCCTCCACCCTCTCATCCTCCTTCTCTTCATCCTCTCCTCTTCCCTCGCCTCCTCCCTCTCTTCCTGCCCCTCCTCTCTCTCTTCCCTCCTCCTTCTCCTTCTCCCTCATTCCTCTCTCGTTTTTTGTTCTTATTTGGGTTTTTTTTTTTTTCTTCCTTTTTTTCTTATGTTGTTTTCGGTTATCAGATTGGTGGTCCTGGTCTTTGCTCTCGATTCCTGATTTTATTTTTCGTTTTCTCTCTTGGTTTTCTGTTTCTCTGTCTGTCTGTCTCCAGCTTCTCTTTCTCTTCTCACTCTCTCTCTCTCTTCTCTCTCTTCTCTCTCTCTCTCTCTCTCTCTCTCTCTCTCTCTCTCTCTCTCTCTCTCTCTCTCTCTCTCTCTCTCTCTCTCTCTCTCTCTCTCTCTCTCTCTCTCTCTATATATATATATATATATATATATATATATATAATATATATATATATATATATATATATATATATATATATAGCTATCTATCTGTATCTTACTTTCTCTGCCTCCCTCCCTTCTCCTCCCACTCTTTCTCCTTCTTGTCTTTATCACCATCTCTGTCTTGATCGTCGGGGCCAATAATTTACAATATATAAATACACACCTTTCACCCCCCCCTCCCCTCCTCATGTCCGTCTTTCAGGTTTTTTTCGACCATAAATTTTGGGCGATTATGTTGGGTTCCATTTTGGTGATACATTTGCATCCACTGAATCTTTCTCTCTCTCTCTCTCTGTCTCTCTCTCTCTCTCTCTCTCTCTCTCTCTCTTCTCTCTCTCTCTCTTCTCTCTCTCTCTCTCTCTCTCTCTCTCTCTCTCTCTCTCTCTCTCTCTCTCGTTCTTGCACATACTCTTTCTCTTTCTCCGTCGGTATGTGTGTGCGCGCGCCTCTCTGTGTGCGTTTGTGTGCGTGTGGAGAAAGGGTTGATCTTCCCGTTTTTCTCTTCGTGGCGGCTTTTAGAGACAAAAAAGTGCCGAAAGCTGGGGCGATGTTCAGGCCATAAGCCAAGGGACTTAAGACCTTATATCCCCAGACAAAGGGGCGAGAGAGAGAGTTCTGACACTTTTATCATCATTTCGCATTCTCTCTCTTTCTTTTTTCGTCTCAAGCCGGAAGTGTGTGCATGTAGTCGCTGGTGCCACCTGGCCCGCGGCGAAGGATGGCTTCTGTGCCTTAGTTCTGACTGCGGCCTCGGCCTTCCGTGGCATCCCCGCAGTGCCACGTTGAATGGCACGCTTCCCGATGCCGTGAGACCCTCGAACCCGCGACCGTTTTCCGGGTCGCGCGCTGCCGGATGTGAAAGAGATAAGCTCTAACGCCTCGTGCCTCTTGCCTCCTGCTCGAGCCCGCGAGAGCCGAGTGTGTGTTGAGGTTGGGTAAGAGTCAAGGGCGCGAGGCAGCGGCGCCCCGCTCGGCGTGGAGCCTCCCCTTCGGGCTCAGTTCCCCTTGACGTGTGGGCGAAGACTAAGGGCGGCGGTGAGCACGCGACGCGGCCTGGCGGGACCTCTCTACGGGGTCGCAGTTCCACGTTCGAGTGAATTTTTATTGCACAGTGAAAAAAAAGAGAAAAAAATATGCAGACTCTGTCAAGTGGACTCAGAAATACCTCGCCTGCAGGCTGATAGTCGCAGACTCCACGTCAACGTAGAATGAAATGGGTGTAAATGAGGAGAGAATAAATCAAAGGCGTTAACGAGTGGTTTGCGCGCCGTTCGTGCATAGGCTGGGCACGGCATCACGGTCCCTTCAAGGCTCGACACCTAGAACCGCAGCTAGAGGTCACGGACATGAGTCAGTCCTTTTCTTAGAAGTGAAGAAAACAGTTTTGAAGTGCGAAGGAAAGAAAAATCGAATGGATATATATACGCATGCACGCTGAATCGCCCTGAAGGAAAAAAAAAGGACATAGAAAATCACCAGATGTTGACACGTCCTTCATTAGACACCGATATGGAAAGCCGTTGTCTTGAGGTTGTTGATCAGGGCTATAACGAGACGCGTGCGGTCAAAGCAGAGGCACGTGTCTCTGTTTACTCCCGGGCCTGAAATAGCTCCCACCCTACCTGGCCTTCGCGGGCGCCTTGTTAGGTGCTGGGGAGGACGGCGAGGAGTGGGAGGGAGGGAGGGAGTGGAGGGGAGGGAGGAAGGGTGGGAGCGACGGAAGGATTGGGAGGGAAGGGGGAGAGGAAGACGAGAGAGAGGTGGGGAAAGGGAATGGATAAAGGTATAGGTGGATGGAATGCAGCAACTGGGAAACACGGAAGGAGGGAATAGTAGGAAGTGAATAAAGATGAAAAAGGGAGGCGGATAAGTGAATCAAGGTACAGTTGGACGGAGTGCAGCAGCTGGAAGACATTGCGAAGGAGGAACCGGTACGGAGTGAATGAAGATGAGAGAGGAAGGCGGATATGAGAATAAATAAAAGGTATAAAGGGGTGGAATGCAGCGGTTGGCAGACATGGAAAGCCGAGCTGATGGAAGGAGAGAGAGAGAGAGAGTGAAGATGAAAGAGAAATAAGAAAACCAAGAGAGATGAAACTTAGATGAAATTTGGGATGAAGGGAGACAAAGAGGGAAGCAAAGTGTATAAGAGAACAAATGTAAATAAACTTCGACGGAATGCAGGTCCGTTCGGAAAAACGTTTCAGGAGCGAGAGTGCGTGAAAGAAAACGACGCCAGTCAAAGAAAACGGGAGATGACGTAAAGAGGGAGAAGAACAGAGAAGCACACAAGGACCAAAACCTAAGACCTAAGACCTAAAAACCTAAAAAAGACCCTAAGAAAGAAAGAAGACCTAAGACCTAAGACTTAAAACCTAAGACCTAAAACCTAAAAAGACCTAAAAAGACCTAAAACCTGAAAAGACCTAAGACCTAAAACCTAAAACCTAAGACATAAAACCTGAAACTTAAAACCTAAAACCTAAGACCTAAGACCTAAGTCCTAAAACCTAAAACCTAAAACCAAAGACCAAAGACCTAAAACAAAACCAAAGGCCTAAAACCTAAAACCTAAAACCAAAGACCTAAAAAGACCTAAAACCTAAGACAAAACCTAAAACCAAAAACCTAAAACCTAAGCCCTAAAGCCAAAGACCTAAAACCTAAGACCTAAGCCAAAGCCTAAACCTAAGACCTAAGAGATGACTTGAAAGCGTAATCTGGAAGCTGCCGGAGATAAGAAGGCTTTTGAAATCGTAAAAGGAGAGATAAGGGGGGGGGGAGGCACCGAGATGGGTTTGATTTGGACTTACAAGGAGATGGAGAGAGAAAGCTTTTGGAGATAAGGGTGTATGTACGAAGGAGGTGAAGAAGGGGGAGGAGGAAGGAGAGGAGGAGAAGGAGATGGGAGAACTGGAGATGGGGGAGGAGGAAGGAGAGGAAGAGAAGGAGGTGGGAGAATTGGAGATGGGGGAGGAGGAAGGAGAGGAAAGAAGGAGATGAGAATTGGAGATGGGGGAGGAGGAAGGAGAGGAAGAGAATGAGATGGGAAACTGGAGGTAGGGGGAGGAGGAAGGAGATGGGAGAAATGAAGAAGGGGGAGGAGGAAGGAGAGGAAGAGGAGATGGGAGAAATGAAGAAGGGGAGGAGAAGGAGATGGAGAAAATGAAGAAGGGGGAGGAGGAAGGAGAGGAAGAGAAGGAGATGGGAGAATTGAAGATGGGGGAGGAGGAGAGGAAGAGAAGGAATGCGGAGAAGAGAAGGGGAGGAGGAAGAGAGAGAGAAGGAGAGAAACTGGAGATGGGGAGGAGAGGAAGGAGAGGAAGAGAATGAGATGGGAGAACTGGAAGAAGGAGAGGAAGAGAAGGAGGTGGGAGAAGTGGAGGAAGGGGGAGGAGGAGGAGAGGAAGAGAAGGAGTGGGGAGAAGTGGAAGGGGGGGGGAGAGAGGAAGGAAAGGGAGATGGGAGAAATGAAGATGGAGGAGGAGGAAGGAGAGGAAGAGAATGAGATGGGAGAATTGGAGGTAGGGGGGAGGAGAGGCTAGCGGTAGAAAGGATTAAGAAGAGAGAGGAGAAAAAAATGTTCAAAAGAAATGAAGAATGAGAAATAGAAGGGGGAAGAGGAAGAATTAAGAGACGGAGGGGGGAGGGAGAGGCTAGCGGGAAAAATGATTAGATAAGAGAGAGGAGAAAGTAAAAAAAGGTCAAAAGAAATGAAGAATGAGAAATTAAGGACTGACAAAAAATAAATAAAAAATACAAAGAAAGCACAACGGATTAGAAATCAAGGAATGGCAAAAAAGAATGAAAAAAAAATTAAGTGATGACAAAGAAGAAACAAAAAGGAATGAGATGACAGCTTGGGAAATTAAGGTTATGGCAAAAGCACAGAAAATGAGACTTTAATGGTTGACAGAGAAAAGAAAGTGTAACGCAGGCAGGAGAATAAGAAGGGAATTCTTGGCTAAAGTTTGGTGTTTAAAGAAGTTGATGAATGGGAGAGCTAAATACGGAGAGAGAGGGAGAGAGAGAGAGAGTGAGTGAGTGTGTGGGTGAGAGATAGATAGTAGATACAGAGAGAGAGAGAGAGATAAAGAGAGGGCGAGGGAGAGAGAAAGAGAGAGAGAGAGTGAGTGAGTGCGTGGGTGAGAGATAGGTAGTAGATACAGAGAGAGAGGGAGAGAGAGAGAGAGAGAGAGAGAGAGAGAGAGAGAGAGAGAGAGAAAGAGAAAGAGGAGAGAGAGAGAGAGAGAGAAAAGAAAGAAAGAAAGAGAGAAGGTGCACACACTCGAAAGCAATGTTTATGTCTTATGTATAACCGTGCATACGAGGGGTATTCCGTATGGCCGGAAAGATACATAGATAGATAGGTAAACGGATAAGCAGATGGATGAGTACACAGACAGACAGATAGATAGATAAATAGTATAGTGTCAACAATGAACACAAACACAGATAGAAATAGACAGCACTGTAACATTTAGATTTTAAAGAAAGAGAACCGAGTATTTTTTTTTTCTTCGGGGAATCAGCTGAGGAACAAATGACGGGAATTAAATTAATCCGATTTGCTCTTCCTCATGCGATCCTGATTTGTAGGAAGCTGTTTCACCTCAAAGGAAGAAGAGAGAATTAGATTTTGATTTTGCGTTCGCGTGGTTGGAGGGAGTTGAGTTATTTTTTTTTATTTTCTTTCTTCTTTCTTTCTTTTTTTTTCCTCTTTCACCCTTCCCATTCCCTTTTTCCCTTACCTCTTTTCTTCTCCTTTCCCCTCTCTCTCCACCTCCCCACCCTCCCCTCCCTCTATTCTTCCCACCTACCCTCTGTCTCTCTCTCTCTTCCACTTCCCCTTCCCCCTCCCCCTCCCCTCCCTCCTCCCTCCCCTTCCCCCTACCCCTCCCCCTCTACCCCCTACCCCCCTCTCTCCCTCTCCTTCCCCTACCCCTACCTCCTTCCTTCTTATTCCATTCTCCGGTTAATTATAATCGTCTTGAGACTTCACAAGAGATTGATCTTCCGTCACAAAGGAAGACGAAGCTCAACGCACATGAGTCATTAACAGATGGATGGATGAGAGAGGGAGAGAGAGAGAGAGAGAGAGAGAGAGAGAGAGAGAGAGAGAGAGAGAGAGAGAGAGAGAGAGAGAGAGAGAGAGAGAGAGAGAGAGAGAGAGAGAGAGAGAGAAAGAGAGAGAGAGAGAAGAGAGAGGGAAAGAGACATTGTGTGGGTTAGAGAGTGGGAGAGAGAGAAAGAGAGAGAGAAGGGGGGGGAGACATTGTGTGGGTGAGAGAGAGAGAGAGAGCGAGCGAGGGAAATGAGAGAGGGAGAGGGAGAGAGAAAGGAAGAGTACGATTTTCTCCAAAGTACCATTAGAATCGCTTTTCTAGCCACTCTATAAAACACTCCAGTATCCCCCCTCCCTTCCCCCCTATTTCATATCCCTTCCTCATACCCATACCCCCGCCCCCTATTCCATACCCCTTCTCCTCTCTATGTTCTCCCCTTCCCCTGCCCTCCCCTCCTTCCTCTCTTCCCCCCTCCCCTGCCCTCCCTCCCTTCCCTTCCTCCCTTCCCCCTGCCTCCTTCTCCCCTTCCCTCCCCCTCTCCTCTTCCATTCCCCCCTTCCCCCCTCCCCTGCCAACACCCTGTCTGTCCACAGGGGTGTTGGCAGGGAAGCTATTGATGTGCCCGCCTCCCCTGATCGTATCCCTGTCCGCTATTTTTTTTTTTTTTTCTTTTTTTTTTTTACTTAATTCCTGTTTCCATAATTAATTCAGAACCGGTTTTCGGAATGCCTGCGACTTTCTATAAGAGCGGCCGCCGGGGTATGTTGAGTGCGAGAGAGAGAGAGAGAGAGAGAGAGAGAGAGAGAGAGAGAGAGAGAGAGAGAGAGAGAGAGAGAGAGAGAGAGAGAGAGAGAGAGAGAGAGAGAGAGAGAGAGAGAGAGAGAGTAGTATTTGGGCGATATGTCTCTAATGGAGCTCTTATTATTATTATTTTATTATTATTATTATTGTTGTTATTATTATTATTTTTGATATTATTTATTATTTTTGTTGTTGCTATTGATGTTGTTGGCATTATTATTATTATTATTACTATTATTATTGTTATTGCTATCATTATTGCTATTCTTATTGTTATTATTATTATCATCATTATCATCATCATTATCATTATTATATTTGCCTAATTATCTCTTCATAGGGGTGTGAATTGTGCTTGCTTTTTAACGTGGTTTATGGATAGGTAGGTTTATGATACGGAGTTGTGGTTAAATAACGGCCTGTCTAGCTATCTGTCTATATATATATATATATATATATATATATATATATATATATATATATATAATATATATATATATATAATATATATATTTATATATATAATAATATGTGTATGTGTGTGTGTGTGTGTGTGTGTGTGTGTGTGTGTGTGTGTGTGTGTGTGTGTGTGTGTGTGTGTGTGTATGTGTGTATGTGTGTGTGTGTGTGTGTATGTACACGTACATAATCGTGTCCCAGAGTTCAGTATCCCGCGGTATACTCACGTCATATCCCTGAATCTCTGCTTCGTATGCTCTTTGTCATATGATTTCCCCCCCCCCCCCCCCCCCCATCGCCTGCCTAATGCATCTTACCTAAGTTGGAATCATTAGTCTAAGTAGCGAGTGCACACGGGTGGGGGAGGGGGGAGGGGGGAGGGGAGGGGTGGGGTGCACGGGTGGAACACGGCATTAGGTAAACTGTGTTTATTTTGTTAAATGTTTTTGTAGCTTTTTTTCAGCGATGCGTAAGTTTGTTTGTTGTTATTGTTGTTGTTATTATTATTATCATTATTGTTATTATTATTATTGTTGTTGTTATTGTCATTGTTGTTTTGCTGTTGTTATCATTGTTGTTATTAGGACTGATACTTCTCGCTGTTGTTCCTTTAATGATTATTATTTGTGTTGTTCTAGCTGTAAGTAAAGCCGAAGTCAAAGCCAGCAAGACCGTTGAAAGTTTCAGTAGTCGGTTACGGTTAAATTCAAATTTCGCGTGTAGTTGCCAGAAAAAGATTCAGAAAAAAGGAAGAAAATTATAAGTTTATTTTTTATGGCACGTACATGAAAGTCATTCTAATTAATGAGAGGAAAATATATAGTAAAAACAAAAAAAAAAAAAGTCGATTTAAGCTTAGACAAATATTCATCTTTAACGACAATATTTTCCAACCAAGATATCTTCCAGTATAAGAAAATGTATGTATTGTTATAAAATCCATTTCGAATACATAAAACCATTATCTTTAATCGTGCAGACTTATTATTATTGCTAAGATTAACTATTATAAAATCCACCTATTTCCATTATCTTCATTCATATAAAACTAATTTTTATTTCAAATCTAGCCTTATAAAATCCATGTATTTTGAAGACGTAGATCAATTACCTTGATTCATATGATATTTAGTTTTGTTATTAGACCTTATAATTATTCAAATCTACTATTATAACAGAAGGAGTTGTCTTTATATAAAAGATACCATTATTATTAAGACATCACTATTATGAAAATTCATTATTATTCAGATCTACCATTATAAAATCCATCTATTTAGGAAATGGAAGTCAAAAATGTTTGTTTAAAACTTAGTATTACCATTGAGGCTTATCAGTATTATCAAAAATTATCATTAAAATCACCCATTATAAAATCCATCTATTTAGTTAACGGCAGTCAATTATGTTTATACAAAACCTAGTATTATCATTAAGGCCTATTAGTATTATAAAAAATTATCATTAAACTCTCCCATTATAAAATCCGGAAGTCAATAACCTTGATATAAAAGACCTGTCAATGTTAACAAAACATTATCATTCAAATCTACGATTATCAACTCTATCGCTTTAGGAAAGTCAATTTACCTTTATATAAAAGACCTGTCAATATTAACAAAACATCTTCATTCAAATCTAATATTATCAACCATTTCTTTAGGAAATGTCAATTACCTTTACATAAAACATTTGTCAATATTAACAAAACATTATTATTAAAATCTCCCATTATCAATTCTATATCTTTAGGAAACGGAAGTCAATTATCTTTATATAAAATTTATATAAAACTTAGTATTGCCATTAAGACGTATTATTATTATCAAAATTATCACTAAACTCTCCCATTATAAAATCCGGAAGTCAATTACCTTTATATAAAAGACCTGTCAATGTTAACAAAACATTATTATTATTCAAATAAGTCAATTATCTTTATATAAAAGACCTGTCAATGTTAACAAAACATTATCATTCAAATCTCCCATTATCAACTCCATATCTTTAGGAAATGTCAATTACCTTTATATAAAATACCTGTCAATATTAACAAAACATTTTCATTCAAATCTCCCATTATCATCTCCCTCTCTTTAGGAAAGTCAAGTCAATTATCTTTATATAAAATACCAGTCAATATTAACAAAACATTATTATTAAAATCTCCCATTATCAACCATATTAAGGAAAGAAAATTATTTTTATATAAAAGACCTATCAATATTATCAAAACATTATCATTCAAATCTCCCATTATCAGCTCCATACCTTAAGGAAATGTCAATTACCTTTATATAATTATCTTCAAAACATTATCATTCAAATCTTAAGGAAATGTCAATTATCTTTATATAAAATACCTGTCAATATTAACAAAACATTATTATTAAAGTCTTAAGGAAATGTCAATTACCTTTATATAAAACTCCGAACGTTCAACTTGAGCCAGAGTGACGTGACTCCACGCCGGCAGACACCGTTCACCTGTTGAGGTTCGCCAGACACCTCTATTGACATGTCAGACACTTCGATGGGAGTTCGTTGACCTCGAAGTGTTTGCTGGCTGAGACCTCTTCTTTTCGAGCTCCATTTGGAAGTGTGTTTGTGTTTGTTTGTTTGTTTGTTCTGGTTTCTTGTTTGTTGGATGTGAGAGGTTGTTTTGTCTGACTTGATTATCGTTATCATCATCATCTTCTTCTTCTTTCTTCTCTTCTTCATCTCGTCATCATCGTCGTCATCATCATCATCATCATCATCATCATCATCATCATCACCACCACCACCACCACCACCATCCTCATTTTGAATTTTGTAGAGAGAGAGAGAGAGAGAGAGAGAGAGAGAGAGAGAGAGAGAGAGAGAGAGAGAGAGAGAGAGAGAGAGAGAGAGAGAGAAGAGAGAAAGAGAGAGAGAGAGAGTATGAAAGAGAGAGAGAGACATACAGACAGACAGACAGACGGACAGACAGAGACAGATAAAAAAAAAAAAAAAAAGTTCGAAATCTCCCACGCATCTGCCGTCCACATGCTCCCGTCCACCTCCGCCTCTGCCTCCACCTCGTACCCAGATCCACACGAGAATTCTTACTTAGTACATGTTGCGTGCGTGTCCTGTCGCGTGCGTAGCCGTCTCCCGACCTCGGTGAGTTTGCGTCGAGGACATGTAAATCACCCAGGACATGTACCCTTCTCCCTTCGTTGTGGGTCGTGCGCTGTTTTCTTTTTCTTTTTCTTCCTTCTCTATTTTTCATTTTTTTTTATTTTTTTTACGTTTTTCGTTTTTTTTTTTTTTTTTTTTTTTTTTTTTTTTGTGTGTGTGTGTGTGTGTGTGTGCGTGTGCGTGTGCGTGTGCGTGCGTGTTCGTTCTTTAAAGTCCATGATCGCATTCTTTCTTGCTGTTGCATGACTGAAATTGCTCGGTCTTGCTTGGTGTTGCATGATTCCGCTATCAGTACGAGAGAGGTTTTTTCCCCGACTTTTTTCCCCAACCCGTTTTCTTCTGTTTTCTTTCCTTGAATTCCGCTTGATGATAAATCGCTGCTTTTTCTGTTTCTTTCTTTTTCTCTTTTTGTTTGTTATCGTTCAGACTTGATGGGTCTTGTCAGTGCTTGTGATTTAGTGGGTTTTAATTGTGGTTATGTGTTTCTCTCCTTTTTTTTTTTATCTTTGTTTCTCCTTTTCTCGTTCGTTTTGTCTTCGTTCCCGTTTGTTTTCAGTTGCTTTTTTAAACTCTTTTTATTTTTTCCACCTTTTTCGTCTTTGTTCACCTCTTCTTTTTCATATTTTTTTTTTCTTTCTTTTCTTTTTCATCTTTTCTTTTCTTCTTTTTCACTTTCTTTTTTCCTTCTCCTTCTTTTTTTCTTGATTTATTTGAATGTTTGCGAAAGAAAGAAGCTGAAATTATACTTTTTTTCACTGACATGAACATTAATAGTCACGATATTATCAGTAATGATAATGATTCTAACAATAATGATAATAATTAATATAATCATAATTTTTATTGCAATATTCTCATCTTTATAATTTTATTGTTTATTATCATAGACGCATATGACAACAAAAGCACAATCTAGCAGAGCCTAGCTTCGTTAATTACATTCGTTGATTGCACCAAATTACACCAGCGGAAGCAGAGTCCAGCCAGACAGCGGCACTGCGGCACTCGCTCCAGACAGGCACTAAGCTATGGCACCAGAGGCTGTTCTCGGCGACCCCCTTGTTGCCTGTCTTTATCCTTTATCTAATTCTTTGCATCCTTCTTGGCTCACTTTTTTTCTCGCTGCGGTTCTCGTCTCTTGGCCTTTCACTCGCTTCCAGGTCTTCCCTTCCTTTCACCTTCTGAAGACGCCCTCCCTCCCGCCCTCCTCTGCCCCTCCTCCTCCTCTTCTTCCTCCTCCTCCTTTCCTCTCCCCTCCTCATCTCCTCTTCTCATTCTTCTTCTTCTCCTCTCCTTCTCTTCTCCTCCTCCTCCTCTCCTCCTCCTCCTTCCTCCTCCTCCTCCAGGTCGTCGCAGCTGGCGCCAGGAGACACGGGGGGTCCTTATGCATTGAACTTTTTTTTTTCCCTCATTACCAGTTCGAAGAAGTTTCTCCCGTGTTTACTCGGTTCTCGTCTAGACATATCACGCAGCTCCGAGGTTGTCTGATATCGAAGTGGTATCGTGGATCGTCCTCCGTTGGGGGTAGGGAGAGAGGAGGGAGGGGGTCTGGGAAGGGGGTGGAAGGAGGGAGGGAGGGGGTGAGGGGGAGAGGAAGAAGGGAGGGGTGAGGGAGAGGAGGGAGAGGAGAGAGGAGGGAGGGGGTGAGAGGAGAGGGAAGAGGAGGGAGGGAGGGGGTGAGGGGAGAGGAGGGAGAGAGGGAGGAGAGGGAGAGGAGAGGGGGAGAGGGGCGATTAGCCTAGGACATCACGAGCGGTTCAGACGCGTTGTTCCGTGGGCGTTGTTCAGCCGCCGATGAACGCGTGCAGGCCCAGACCGATGCGAGTTTCGCGTGATGTTCAAAGGGGCGACCATCCAGAATATCGATCTCGGGCTTGCGTGTAAGGTCATCGACCTGGGAGCTGGCGAAGACTCGAGCTCACGGCTGCAGCTGCACGACTCACGCTCCCCCGCCGTCTCGCGTTGTCCCCAGACGCCTGTCACGCTGCTCGTATCGTCTCGTTGAGTAACCCTTCCCCCCCCAGGCCCCTTGTGCACACCTGTCGCGAAATTCCGCCATGAACAGGATTCGCGACTCGCCGAACACACAGAGGAGCCCCGCGCGAAAGCTGCCAATAGGATTTAATAAGAGCTTAATGCCCCAATCATCCCAGTCAGCGGGGCATCGGGAGGTCATTAAGATCCGCCACGCGCGATTCCAGCCGCCATTCATCATGTAGCGACTACGAAATTGACCCTTATGGACAGGTGTTGCGGGGGGAATGCACAGAGGAGGCGGTGAAAGGGCCAGCTGAGAGGACGAGGAGTGACGCAGCACTTTGGCGAATGAAACGTGATATTCCGCGTGTTTTTGTCGCGCTAAATTCTGTTCGGTGTCAATTGGCGTTCTGCATGTCGAGTCCGCGTTGAGTTCGGTGGGGTTTGTTGTGGTTAGTCCGTATAATCAGATCAAACTTCATTCGAATCATTTTGTCTGGGATTAGGGAGATATATTGGATATCGTAAATTAGAAAATGAAATAGATTGGATATCGCGTGACGACTCCTACTGCAGATGTTATATTTATTAAGCTTATCACTCTACCGGATGCGAGTTTTGATTTAATTTATTGGAAACGGATATTAATAGTCTCGATTTTCATTTATTCCAGGAAATCCTACAGGACTACGAGTATTACCATCAGAGTAAACAAAAGCGTAAATATTCTTTATAGAAAAAAAAATCGTTAATTAAAAGTCTCAAACAAACAAACAAACAAAAAAAGCCTCGCGATTTATTTTTCACAGTGGCTTCATCTCGTAAATATTCTTTAAAAAAGAAGAAAAAAAAAACATTACAATTAAAAGTCTAAAACAACAAACAAAAACAAAATGTCCCTCGCGATTTATTTTTTCACAGTGGCTTCATCTCGTCACGTGATGAAGCCTTAATATAAATACGACATCAAATTGCCTTCGGTGGACAGGACTCCGATGCCAGCAGACCTTCACATAGTTTCATTCGTCGCTAAGCAGATAAAGTAACCGCGCAGCATGTGTTAGGCTACAGATGCACGACCAGCTTGCAAAGACGATTGCACGACCACTGTTGCCAAGCGAGGAATAACTCCTTATGATAAAAAAGAAAGAGACAGACTCCACAAGCGAGGAATAACTCCTTTTTTATCGATGATAAAAAAGAAAGAGACAGACTCCACTTAGATTTGATCATACAATCAGCGGAGGATTCGGAAAGACATACGGGTTTCTGGTGAATAGATAATCGAAACAAACCAGATACAACTTATTATTCATTTCCATTCATACTTTCTTTATTCGCATTCGCACCTTTTTTTAACACATTCCCATTCACATATTTTTTATTCATTCCCATTCACACCTTTTTATCCATTCTCATTCACATCTTTCTTACTCATACCTCCTCACACCTCTTTTATCCATTCACCATTCACACCTTTCTTTCATACACCACCTCTTTCATCCATCCCCATTCACACATTTCTTATTTATATCCATTCCCCTCAACACCTCACATTTATCCATCCCCACTCACACCTATTTCATCCATTCCCATTCACACCTTTCTTTCATCCAATACCCCATCCACATTCACCTCTTTCATCCATTCCCACATTTCTTACTCTTTCACACCTCTTTTATCCATTCCCATTCACACCTTTCTTACTCATACCCCCTCACACCTCTTTTATCCATCACCATTCACATTCATCATCCCCATTCACACTTTCTTACTCATACCCCCTCACACCTATTTTTCATTCACACCCATTTCCACCTCATCCATCCCCATCCACCCATCACCCACACCTCTTCTTCTTACGACCGCCCCAATGAACTCTCATCCGGCGCCAAATCACCAACGGATTAATAAATAAATATAAATAAATAAATAAATAAATAAATAAGGATAAATAAGGGGGCTGCAGTTGCAAGGCAGACGCGGCCGCCCTGACCAGTCCCCGCACAATAACGTTGAGTCACCGCCAGCGCCACACCTCTCCCTATCGATTGCGTTCCCGACTGTGCATGACCTGCTGATGGGGGTAGGGGAGGGGGAGGGAGGGGGGAGGAAAGGGGAGGGGAAGGGGAGGGAGGGATAGGGAGGGGAGGGAAATGGAGAAGGGGAGTAGGGGAGTAGAAATGGGAAAGGGAGGAAAGGAGGGGAGGGAGGAAGGGGGAGTGGGGGGTGGGAGAAGGGAAGGGAAAGGGGAAGGAAGGGGGATGAAAAGGGAGAGGGGAGGGGAAGGGGAAGGGAAGGACAAGAGGGAGGAAGGGAAGGGAAAGGGGGAAGAAAGGAGGGGAGAGGGAGGAGAAGGAAAGGGGAAGGTGAGGGAGAGGAGAGGAAGAGAAGAAGGGGAGGGAGGGGGAGAAGGAGGGAAAGGGGGATGAAATAGAGGGAGAGAAAGGGACAGGGATAGGAAGAAGGTGAGGGAAGTAGGTGAGCGAAGGGGACAGTAAAATAGAAAGATAAGAGAGACAGAAACAGAGACGGAGAAAAAGAAAGAAAGAAAGAAAGAAAAGAAAAGAGAGAAAGAGAGGGAAGGAGAGAGAGTGGGGAAAAGGGATGAGAGGGAAACGACGATTGCCTGGGACACCTCTCGCCGAAGCCTTGGACGAGTGTGTGTGGCGAAGAGTGTGTGGCTCCTGAGTGATGTGGTCAGTCTTGGTTTTGTGGGATTGTCTTTTTTTGTTTTTTTTGTTGTTGCTTTTTTATTTATCTATTTATTTGATGTTTTTGCTTTGTTTTGTTTTGTTGTTGCTTTTTTTTTATTTATCTGTTTATTTGTTTGTTTTGTTTTGTTCTATTCTGAGAGAGGTTGCCGTGACGTGAATTTTAGTAGGATGGTGTGAATGGTATTAGGTGTTCGCGGACATGGAGTCTGTTTTTTCTCTCTGTCTGTCTCTCTCTCTCTCTCTCTCTCTCTCTCTCTTCTCTCTCTCTCTCTCTCTCTCTCTCTCTCTCTCTCTCTCTCTCTCTCTCTCTCTCTCTCTCTCTCTCTCTCTCTCTCTCTCTCTCTCTCTCTCTCTCTCTCTCTCTCTCTCTCTCTCTCTCTCTCTCTCTCTCTCTCTCTCTCTCTCTCTCTCTCTCTCTCTCTCTCTCTCTCTCTCTCACTCTTTCACACACACAACACACACACACACCACACACACACACACACACACACACACACACACACACACACACACACACACACACACACACACACACACACACACACACGTCGCGACCACATGGGAAAACGAGTCGGTTTCCGCGGGTCGGTCTGCCCCACGCGGCCGACGCCAACCCCCCCCCCCCCCCCCCCCCCCTTCTGTTTGACGCCGCCCCTCTCTTCCTCCTCTTCCTCTTCCCATTCTCCTTCCTTCTATTTCCCCTCAACTTATTATTCCCCTTTTCCTTTCCTTTCCACCCCACTTACTATTCTTTATTCCGTTTTTTTTTTGTTTTCTTCTCCTTCCTTCCTCCTCCCCTTCTCCCTTCCCATTTCCCCCTTCCCTCTCTTTCCCTTCCTTCCTTATTCCCTTTTCCTTTCCTTTCCTTCCCTCCCGTCCCTCACCTTCCCCCCTCCCCCCTCCCTCCCTGCTGGACGCGATTCGTGGCTGGCGGGACCCGGTTCTGCAGTCCCGTGTGTGTGTGTGTGTGTGTGTGTGTGTGTGTGTGTGTGTGTGTGTGTGATCCTGTATCCTGCTGTCCCTCGATGTTTAGAAGTGAATCTTATCTCCATGTTTTTTATTTTATTTTTATTTTATTTTATTTTTATTTTTATTTTTATTTATTTATTTATTTTTTTGCGTGCGTAATGAAGGCGTGCGGATGACTCGACGCCCTCTCCAGCATGTGGCGGGTGACCTTCGGGGGGGGGGGGGGAACGCGCCATCTGTGTGACGTCGGCATGTTGTCTCAGGCGGGGATGAGGGGGGGGCGGGGGGGGGGAGGGTGCCACTTGATTCCTCATAACAGTGCCACGTGTTGTAGTCGCGCACAAGATGCTCGTGTGAAATCATTTCCTTTTTTCTTTCTTTCTTCTTTCTTTTTTTTTTTTTTTTCTTTTTTTTTCTTTTTTTTTTTTTTTGCATCGCGCCTCAGCTGTGTTTATCATGTTATTGCTACATCTGTGGCAATGATACTTGTGCTCGTAGTGTCGTTACGTCACGGGCGTTTCTGTCGCGCCACTTGTCAGCGCACAGGTAGTGCCAGAGTGCCAACATAACGCGCGAATTAGGCAGGAATTCTGGGGAATCAGTTGGTTTAACGGGATTGCGAATATTTTAGTGATTTTTAGCGTTTGAAAGATAGTGTAGATAATATATCTCTTGGTTTAATTAACGGGATTGCGAATATTTTAAGCCATTTTTAAGCGTTTATAAGATAGTGATGTTTAGATTATATCTCAGACTCGGGGGGGGGGAGTAGGCGTTTGATAAGACAACTCGCCATGGTCGCAGGGACTCGCCTTCCTGCCGACGACGCTGAAGACCCACTGGATTTTCAGTCCTCGTCGTCGTTCAGCCTCCTTCAGCGAAATTCAGGAAGAACTTTCCTTAAAAAAAACACATCCCTTAATTCGAAAAAATAGGGAAGAGGGAAAGAAAATCAGATATAAAAAAAGGTCAAGAAAGACGCCAGGAAAATCCACCTTCTCGCGAAGATTTTAAGAGCAGAGCTAGAAGGAAGAGGAGGATTAAGTGGTACTTGAAGTTATGGGCGAGTTAAGGTCTTGTTGCTCGACTTATCGCCCCGACGCTGATGGGGATCCCAGGTACTCGTGCGTTGCCGTCTGAGAGGGAAGCTGGAGACGTCTTGCGAGGAGGGCGCGAGGAGCCGAACCCACCGACGAAGGGAATCCGTTCGTTAGACGTACCCGAAGGCGTTTAAAGATGGGGATACGTATAAGTGGTCCTTCAAAGGGATACGGACGGAGACTACTCGAACTGTAACAGAGAAAGAGAGAGAGAGAAAAAAAGTTCGAAATCTCCCACGCATCTGCCGTCCACATGCTCCCGTCTCCGCCTCCACCTCCACCTCCGCCTCCCTCCGCCTCCACCTCGTACCCAGATCCACACGAGAATTCTTACTCAGTACATGTCATTGCGTGCGTGTCCTGTCGCGTGCGTAGCCGCCTTTGGAAGGAACACCTGTGCCCATAGACCACGTGTTCAGTAGTGGTCGAAACAGGGCGGCGGCAGCATACGGAACGGAGCTCGTGTGCCCCGCCCTTGTTGACAGAGATGCTAGGCTTCCCGTGGCGTCCCGGCCCCAAAACATACACGGGTGGCCCTGTGGCTTCACGGCAAACTACTTTACCGTATAACTGTACTCTGTTTGCACGTTTGTACCCTGATTCGGCTTTGTACTCTTCTTTATTACAGTGTTCGATCTGTGTAAGGTCACCTAATTGTTTTTTTTTATATGTCTAAACAATGTTGCTCCAGTGTACCAGTGCTAATTCTATTCCTTAAATAGAATGCATCTGTATATCATGGCTATTGCATTTATAGTTGCTAGACCTGTCTCCTATCGACACGGTCCTACCTCCACGACAATGCTCTATAGTGAAGCAATTTACACAGAAAACGTTATGTCTCCCATTCTACACGCTGAAATGTGAAAGCACAATTATACCTTTCACGTCAAATGTAATTCTCCATCCCTGAGGTCCGGGCTTCGGTCCAGCATGAGGCAGGTCGCAGGTCGCAGGTGGCAGGTCGCAGGTCCCCCAAACAGCCACTCACAGCCATAACAAACAGAACGGGGTTGCCAGCAGCGTCAGCAGTTTGGACCACGTCTCCCGTATGACTCAGAGCTAGCGTGCCGTCCGAGGGGAACACCCTGAATATTTTGGTTAATAGAATCTACACATTAGTGACGGCGCGCGGCCCTTTCTAATGAGCTTAATTTGCCTCGATTTTAGTCCCGATGCTATCTCGCCAAACGTGGATATCCATTAGCCATCCGAGCGTGGCGGTTAGGCTTATATTCCCGCGCTTTTTTCCGGCCGTTTTCGAAAGGCGGCGACGGCGTCCGAGTAATTTTATCTGACTGCTCGTCTTGTTCGCCCGTTCGCCCGCGTCGGGATGCGTGTCCAACCATCTGTCCGCCGCGATCTGCCTGTCTGTCTCGCGAGGGCCAGAGCCGTTTGGGAGTGTGATGATCCCGAGTGACGTCGCGCGAGGAATGCGATGACGCTGCGCCCGTTTTTCTAACGTCGTGGATGCGCCCGTTTTTCTAACGTCGTGGATTCGCCCGCATGCGTGAGCTCTTGTACTTGTGCGTGTGTTGCAGACGCTGCGCTTGCAGTATGACGCTACTCTCGTTGATTAATGGGGAAGGAGGGGCAGAGGTCAGACAGTCTGGTGACCAACTTAAAGCCTCGTTATGCGCATGTGCGTCGGGGGCCTCCGCATCCCCTCGCTCACGAACATCACAGAGTAACCGCGCTCTTAATGAGATGTTGCCAAACGAGGTGTGACTCACCGATTCAGCCGCGTCTGTGAGAATGGCGGGCGGGAGGGACAGCGGGGATTCAGGAAGCGGCGGGATCCAAGGGGAGGGAGAAGGGTGAATAGGCGGAGGAGAAGGCCTCGCTGCTCCTCCGCTGGTGTTTCTGCAGCGAGGTTCTGTTTCCAGAGAGAGAGAGAGAGAGACAGAGAGAGAGAGAGAGAGAGAGAGAGAGAGAGAGAGAAGAGAGAGAGAGAAGAGAGAGAGAGAGAGAGAAGAAAGACAGAAAGAGAAACAAAAAAGACAGAAAAAAAGACCAAAAGAAAACTACAATTGATAAAAGAAAGCCAGACAGACAGAGAAAAAAAAGACCAAAAACAGAGAGAACCAAAAAAACAACAACAACACAGTCACCCGAGAGAAGGAGAGCGAAGGGCCACGCCGAGATGCTGGGTCAGAGCGAAGGAAAGGACCTCATGTCATTAAGCCGCCGTCGTGAGGTCCCTGTAAGGCATCATGACCTGGGAATGTGGAGATGACGTCATCTCTCTGTGCCTGTCTTCTTGTTTCTCTCGGGATGCTGTCGCCATCTCTCGCGTTCTTGCTCTTCTTGTCGTATATGCTTTTTGTTCTTGTTTGGGTTTTGTTTAATTTGTGTGGATTTTATTCATTTTTATTGTTTATTTTGTTTTTATTGATTTTTCATTTTTTAGGGGGGTGGGGTATTTCCGTATTTTTTCCGTATTTTTTTCGTTTTTGTATTTTTTTTTTATTCTTGGGTGGGATTTCCTGTATACTTTTTTTTTTTTTTACTTACAATCCAAGAGAATTTGCGTTCTCGTCTCTTTCTTTTTCTTCTACGTTATTCTTATTCTAGTTCTTTTTATGATGATGATTATTATGATTATTATTATTACTATTTACATTATCCTACTACTGACATTCCTGCTTCTCTCTTTCTTCTCTTCTTCTCTTCTTCTTCTTCTTCTCCCTCCTCCTCTCCTCTTCTTCTTCTTCTTCCTCCTCCTCCTTTCTCCTCTTCTTCTTTCCTCCTCCTCCTCCCCCTCCTCCTCCTCTTCTCCTCCCCCCCTCCTTCCCCCCCCTCCTCTTCCTCCTCCTCCTCCCCCTCTCCCCCCTCCTCACCTCAACTGCTCTCCGCAAGCCTTATTATTATGTACTTATTGCAATATCATCTTCTGATAACACTAATTACGAATTGTTTATAGACGCTTCATCGGTCGCCATTTTCTTTACGACTTGCGTGCCATCTGGCGGCGATTTTTTTTTTTTTTTGGCGGCAAAAAGTCGGTAAACAAGAAAAAAATAATGAGATTAAAGAAATTGATGAATGAATGGGTGTTTGCGGATGCCGGCGTTTGAAGAAAAAAGTTTAGTATTTTTTATGGCTTTGTTTTTCTTCAAAATAAGATTTATTTTGAATGGGGGTCTGTTTTTCTTCCTTCTACTCCTTCTTGTCTTCTTGTCCTCCTCCTCCTCCTCCCTCCCTCCTCCTCCTCCCTCCCCCCTCCCCATCCCCCCTCCTCTCCCTCCCCCCCTCCCCTTCCCTCCTCCTCCTTCCTCCTCCTCCTCCCCTTCCCCTCAATCCCCTCCCCCCCCCTCCCCCCCCCCTTCCCCTCCTCCCCTTCCCCCCTCCACCCTCCTCCTCCTCCTCCCCATCCCCCTCCTCCCCTTCCTCCTCCCTCCTCCTCCTCCCTCCCCCTCCCTCCCCCTCCCCTCCCCTCCCCCTCCCTTCGCCGCCGCCCCACCAAAAGAAGTCAAACAGACCTCAGAGCCCCGCCAAATGACATCAGGAGATGATAATGCTATCTAATAAGGCTAAGTCAGCGACCGGCGTGACTTTAGGACATCCTCCGAGTGATCTGGGAGTGAGGGGAGAGGGGGGCAGGGAGGGAGGGTGGGGAAAGAGGGAGGGAGGGAGGGAGAGGAGGAGCGGAGGGGAGGGGCGGGAAACGGA
>NW_020869527.1:724791-744791 GCF_003789085.1 Penaeus vannamei | reverse complement strand
CAATGACAACGACATAGGAATCACAACTACAACACAACTAACTCCTAAGCAACTAAACACTAACAACATAACACCTACAAGGACAACAAGAAAAGGACGTCAGCTCATCCATTAAAAAAAACAATAACAAATATAATTAATCACGCTTCATCTGCCCTCCAACACAACCACAACAACCACAACAAAACCACAAAGTTAAGCCAACTATCTACACATTATAAAACCCTTCTCAACAACAACAGCAACAACAACAAAACCACAAATATAACCCTTCCATCCACACTTTACTTAACCCTCCTCCTCTCCCTCTACAACAAACAAAACATCAACAAAAACAACAACAAAAACCACAAATCTAACACTCACCTAACCCCTCCCCCTCCCTACACACAACAACAGCTAAAACACAATAACAAAACAAACAACAAAACAACAACAGCAATAACAACAAACAACAACAACAACAAAAACACCAACCACCCTCCCATCCACACTTCCCCTAACCCTCCCTCCCTCCCAACAACACAACACAGCTAAAACACAATAACAAAACCAACAACAACAAAATAACAAAAACAGTAATAACAACAACAAAAACACAAATCCAACCCTCCCACCCACACCTCCCCTAACCCCTCCCTCCCTCCCTACAACAACAACAGCTAAAACACAAAACAAAAACAGTAACACAACAACAACAACAAAACCAAACCACACCTCCCCTAACCCCCTCCTCCCCACAACAACAGCTAAAACACAAAAAAAAAACAAACAAACAAACAAACAAACCAAATCCCCCCACCCACACCTCCCCTAACCCTCCTCCCTCCCTCAACAACAACAACACAACAAAACAAAACAACAACAAACACAAATCCACCCTCACCCACCCTCCCCTAACCCCTCCCTCCCCCTACAACACAACAACAAACAACAACAACAAACACAGGAAGCCTCCACAGCCTCCCGTCCAGCAAGGAACCCAAGCGCTGTTGACCCAGGACATGAAAAAAAAAAAAACCGCAATGGTAAACAGTTTCCCAATAGCGCTAATGGCTACGTACCATTAACTCCCCAGCTGTGAGAGAAAACATTCAATTCACTGCCATAATTAACAGATGGTTGCTAATGGAAAGATAGCTTTTTTTTATTTTTTATTTTTTTATTTTTTTTTTTTTTTTTTTATTTTTTTTTTTTTGCATCTGTGTATCCTGAGAAAGGAGATAAGAATATTTATTATATTCCTTGTGGTGTATCGCATTTTATTTCGTAATCGCTTCGGTAAAAAAAAAATAATAAAAAAAAACAAAAACAAAAAAAAAAACATGACACAAGCATCAAAAGTGACCTACAAATATTTTCACACACTTTTAAACGTGACTAATCGAATTTTCCCCCCCTAAAAAAAAAAAAAAAAAAAAAAAAAAAAAAAAAAAAAAAAAAGTGGGCGTGGTCTCCGAACAAGCCCTCCGTGTTACACTTGGAATCCAACTCGACATTCGACTGGGATTACAGAGTATAAATCACGACCGAGAAATCTTCCCCCGAGATAGGATCCCACAACAACCAGCGTGATAAAGTTGATGGAATAATATTTGGCTTGATCTATAACCGTTCTCATCATAGGTTTTGAATGCTGCTTGGTAATGCAGGCCTGGGAAATCCTTAGAGCAAACGCAAGACATAAACAAGGCATTCGAAGACAAAGACATAAACAACGCATTCGAACACTTAAGGCATAAACAACGCATTCGAACACGCAGACACAAACATAAACAAGGCATTCGAACACATAAGGCATAAACAACGCATTCGAACACGCAACACAAGGCATAAACAACGCATTCGAACACGCAGACACAAGACATAAACAAGGCATTCGAACACGCAAACACAAGACATAAACAACGCATTCGAACACGCAACACATAAGCATTCGAACACGCAGACATCAAACAGGCATTCGAACACGCAGCATATTCGATAAACAAAACAACGCATTCGAACACGCAGACATAAGGCATAAACAACGCATTCGAACAACCAAACATAAACATAAAAGATTCGAACACGCAGACATAAGACATAAACAAGGCATTCGAACACGCAAACACAAGACATAAACAACGCATTCGAACACGCAGACACGCATGCACTAAACATAGAACCAAAAACACAGCTGTAAACAAACACATACGCATATAGAGTAAAAAAAAAAACATTCAGATCCAAAACCCCGGAGAAGTATAACATAAACATACAGGCACAGACTACAGAATCATATACAGACACGTAAACTATACATTAATATATAAATCAAAACCTACGTAACTAGGGAGAAAATACGCACACAAGCCAGACAAACAGACACAGACGCACACAAACACACGTACATATATCTTAAATTCCAAAACCTATACGAATATGTATTCAACACCGAAAACCACAACAAACACACAAACACGCACGCAAAAGCAGACAAAAGAAGATTGAAAACACCACAAAAATACTTTAAAATATTTCCAAATACCTAACCAAAGTCACCAATTGAAATCCACCAACCTATCTACCCATACAACTAATATACCCATAACTAACCTACCCCAACTACCTAATCTATCCACATAACGAAACGAAGAACCCCCTCCAAGGAAGATCAGCTGATAGAGCGAGAGAGCGCGCGCGCGCGCGAGAGAGAGAGAGAGAGAGAGAGAGAGAGAGAGAGAGAGAGAGAGAGAGAGAGAGAGGAGAGAGAGAGAGAGAGAGAGAGAAAGAGAAAGAGAAAGAGAAAGAGAGAGAGAGAAAGAGAAAGAGAGAAAGAGAAAGAGAGAGAGAGAGAGAGAGAGAGAGAGAGAGAGAGAGAGAGAGAGAGAGAGAGAGAGAGGAGAGAGAGAGAGAGAGAGAGGAGAGAGGAGAGAGAGAGAGAGAGAGAGAGAGAGAGAGAGAGAGAGAGAGAGAGAGAGAGAGAGAGAGAGAGAGAGAGAGAGAGAGAAAGAGAAAGAGAAAGACAAAAGAAAAAAGAAAAAGAGAAAAGAGAGATAACACCGAACAAAAACGAAAAAAAAACTAGAACGAGACGACCGCTGAACTAGATGATAACACAGCGGTGGGCGGGCTATGGGCAAAGTTGTGGGTGGGAGCTCGTGTGCGTTCCATTATTCATGGGCGCCCAATAAGGGTGGTCCACGAAATGCGATTTTTCTCCAATGGAACAAACAAAACAGTGCGCGTTGGGAGGTGGTTCCTTTCGCTTGGGAAAAGTAGAAGGGGGGAGGAGGGAGAGAGGGGAAGGGTGGGGGGGGAGATGGATAAAGTTGGATGGATAGAGAGAGAAGAAGATAGAGAAGAAGATAGAGATAGATAGGATGAGAGAGAAAGAGAGAGAGAGAGAGAGAGAGAGAGAGAGAGAGAGAGAGAGAGAGAGAGAGAGAGAGAGAGAGAGAGAGAGAGAGAGAGAGAGAAGAGAGAGAGAGAGAGAGAGAGAGAGAGAGAGAGAGAGAGAAGAGAAGGAGAGAAGGGGAGAGAGAGATAGGGATAGAGAAAGAGATAGATAGATAGATAGATAAATAAAAAAGGGAGACAGACAGAGAGAGAGAACCAAAAGCAACTTTATTTTCTAATCGGAAATTCATATCCCATCAAACCCATACAGCCTCGAATATCGTTCTTCTTGTCTCTCCAAAAGTAACCAGACACTTAAAACTTAATACAAAAGAGAATAAAAAAGACTCCCTCTAAATCTGAGACTTGCGGCGCGAATTCCAAGAAATTTTGAAAGGGGAAAAGGAGTAAAAAAGAAGAAAAAAAAAGAGAAAGATATATACATAAACCCTCATTGAAAACTTGCCGATTCATCCTTTGGCGTTCCCATCAGCATATTCTGCCCACGTGACTCTCATACAGAAATTCGCCTTTTCGCTGACGTTATGCTGACACCAATACATGCCTCTTGTTCTCTGTGACATTTATTGTTCTTGTTGTTCTTGTATGTAAATAATCTTCTAATATCTCTAAGGTCTGCATTTGTGAGTATCTTTTAATGTTTTTTTAAAGGTTAATATCTGTTATTCCTCGATCTGAATATAGTAATCATTTAAGGCTATTTCTGAAAGTATTAACGTAGCGTATTGTGTGGTGAAGTATTATTATCTTGCAGTCTCATCGACTTTCCTCGAGTTTTCCTAATGCTTTTTAAGGGTCTGGCTCTTTAACATGTTCGGTCCGAGCCACACGAACCCACGACCTGACAAAATACCACCGCGGTTTCTTAGAATTTTTTTAAAAGACATTGCGTTTTCTTAAAGAGTTTGGTCCAAGCATGTTAATGGCTGAGATGATTTCCTAAAAAGCCTCGACGTCTGAGGGGCTCCTACAGCCTCGCAGACTTCCACCGGGCTTCTTAATGCATTCTTAAGCTCTCTGCTCCTATCTTAGACGATTTCCTAAAAGCACCGACATCTAGAGTGTTTCTAGGACACCCAAAACTTCACTCTCGCCCTTCCTTGGCTCCTAGCCCCCAAAAACTACCTTCCCGCCCCTTCCTTGGCTCCTGGCCCCCTACCTTCCCGCCCCTTCCTTGGCTCCTAGCCCCCAAACCTCCCCCCTTCCTTGGCTCCTGGCCTCCCCAAACTCTCCGGGCTCCTGCCCCAAACCTCCCCGCCCCCTTCCTTGGCTCCCGCCCCCCGAGCCTCGTGCAAATCCCCGGCCGCCCCCGCCCGGCCCGGCCAGCGGCGTCGGGCACAATCCATGCTGTTCACACACTCGCGCCCACGGTAGCGAGGTCCGTCCATCAAAAACCTGTTCTCAGTCCCAATTATCAAGCCGGGACGCCAAATTACTTCATCCCGCCCGTGGCCCGCCGCCGCCGCCGCCACGGACCTCCGTCTGACTCTTAAACCTCATTAATTCAATTCACTGAATATGCAAAAAGGAAACAAAAAGGACCTTTCTGGCGAGGATACTTCTCATTCCTCGAGCGCATGCACGCGGGTGTGTTTGGAATGCGCTCATGCAAGCACAGGAAGCTTTTATATGCACGTGTGGATGTAGGAATATATATCATACACTGTGTGTGTGTGTGTGTGTGTGTGTGTGTGTGTGTGTGTGTGTGTGTGTGTGTGTGTGTGTGTGTGTGTGTGTGTGTGTGTGTGTGTATATATATATATATATATATATAATATATATATATATATATATATATATATATATATACATATATACACACACACACACACATGTACACACAGACATCTATATTCACATATGTATTTGCAAATGCACACCCGCCGCGAGCGCGTCCGAGGCGACACCACGAGGCGGCCACAGAGCAAACACTCGAGGGCGAGTCGGCGGCAGACTCTCCGCGAGGGCTTCCCGCTGCCTCCTCCTCGGCCCGTCTTACCTTCCTTCTTAGCAGGATCCCCGACCATGCACTGCTCGCCGAGGCAGCACAGGA
The DNA here is from genome assembly GCF_003789085.1 of Penaeus vannamei. Lineage (NCBI taxonomy): Eukaryota > Metazoa > Arthropoda > Malacostraca > Decapoda > Penaeidae > Penaeus > Penaeus vannamei. Next base: position 739,336 of record NW_020869527.1, on the reverse strand, counting down.
ACTTGTCACTCTCCAGGATGTTGGTGAGGATGGCCACGTCGTCGGGGTCCTCCTTGGCCTCCTCCTCCTTGCCGTTCTCCTTCGTGCCGTTCGGGGGGTCGGCCTTCTCCTTGAGGCTGGCCTTGTCGTCGATCTTGAGGCCGCTCACTTGCTGCTCCAAGGTGGTTGCCATCTTGCCGGGGGAGTGGCGAGCGCGCGCGACTGTCCGAGGTGGGGCTCAGCCTGCGAGAGTGGGAGGAGGCTCGTCGGGTCCTTCGCCGCCTGTTCCGGGCACTGTTTCGTGAGTTTGGTTTCGTGTTTTTTTTTTTCTAATTACGAGTATGTTTTTTTTAAACTTTTTTTTCAAGATCTGAAACGCAAATGGAGGGACACCGGGCTTGAATACAGCGTCTTTTTTCCGAGCGGAGGAGGATGGGGTCGCGGGTGGACAAGCGAACGAGGGATTAACGAATAAACAAGAAGATAAAAACAAGAACAAAAACAAAAAAAAAAAAAAAATCAGGGAAATGTACGTAAAGTCAAAACCCCCACACTGTCACAATCCCCGTTCACTGTCCCCCACCCTCGACCCCTGAGCAATACCCGTCGCCCGCACGCCCATTTCCTCCCCTCAGGGACACCTCGACGGAACCCTCCGATCACCTTTCTTCCCTGAAACCCCCTTGGCCATTTCCCCCAAAACCCTCGGCTCCCTCGTGTTTGTCCAGTAAACAACCCCGCTCCCGTCCCGCGTGGCTCCTCAGACGTGGCACTGTCCCTTCGCCCTCGCACGACCCCCTTCCGACGCGCCCCTCGAGCACGCCACAAGCACGAGGCGCGGGGCGGAAGGCGTGCGTCCGTCGCGGGGAGGAGCAGCGGGCCGGGGCGGGAGCGGCGCGCGAGAGGGAGGCCCGACGAGGAGGTGTACACACCGCCGCGGTCGCCTGCTGACTGTCGTATCTCGCGAAGACTCCCAGGTCCTGTACACGGTAGTGGGGGTCCTCTCCCCCTCCTGGCCCCCTCCTCTCCTCCTCCTCCTCCTCCTCCTCCTCCTCCCTCCCTCCCCCTCTCTCCCCTCTCTCCCAACCACAAATACTGCTTGCCCTCTCCTTCTCTCCCTCACGCCCTCGCCCCATCCTTGTCCTTCCTCCCTTCCTAAACGCCCATTTCACACCCATCCTCCCCGTCTACGAAATATTCACGCCCACACAAGCTTCCTCTACGCCCACATTCCGCACGCCCTCATTCACCCCCTGGCAACCTCTACTCTTACGTTCACGCCCATTTCTCGGTCTTCCTCCCTTCCTTTCTTTCCATAATGCAAAATAAAGAGGAATGAAATATTGAGAATTATAATTTGTGTTTTATTAATGTGTATTTAATAATTCTAAATATTTTAATCTAATAATTCTACATATTTTAATCTAATAATTCTAAATATTTTAATTGAATAATCTTAAATGTTTTTATAATGATAATGATAATCATTGATATCACGAACAACGGAGGCGAAGACGAGAGGAAGAACAACAGCAAAGAGGAGGAAGAGGAAGAAAGTAAGAGAGAAAAAGGAAGGAGGAGGAGAGAAGAATGAAAATAATGAAATAACAAGAAGGAGAGGAAGAAAATAAGAAAGAAAAGAATGAGAATAATAAAAATAATAAGGAGAAAGAAGAAGAAAATAAGAAAGATAAAGAAAGAAGGAGGAGGAGGAGGATGAGAATAAGAAAAATAATAATAAAGAGGAAGAAGAAGAAAATAAGAAAGAGAAAGGAGGAGGAGAAGAATGAAAATAATAAAAATAATATTAAGGAAGAAGAAGAAAATTAAAAAGAAAAAAGAGGAGGAGAAGAATGAAAATAATAAAAACAACAATCATAAGAAGAAAGAGGAAGAAAATAAGAAAGAAAAAGAAAGAAGGAGGAGGAAAAGAAGAATGAAAATAATAAAAATAACAATAAGAAGAAGAATGAGGAATAAGGACAACGACAAAATCGACATATCGCTCGTATTCCCAATCTTCCACAATCTATCTTCTCCGTCATTCCACTTCTTCCTTGTTTTGTTGTTTTCCCTATTCCCTCTTTATCCTCCTTCGCCTTTTTTGGCCTTCTATCACCTCCTCCATCTTTTTGGCTTTCACCTTTATCGCCGTCTGTCCCAAACCTTCCCTCCTTATTGGATGGTTCTCCTCCTCCCTCTTTCATCATTTATCTCGAATCGTTTTCTTTCTCTCTCGATGTTTATCCTTGGTCCCTCTTATTCCGGCTTTCACTCTTTGTGCCGTCTTTCTCTTTCTTTCTTTATCTGGCTCTGTATCTGTCTGTCTCTCTTTCTAACTTTCCCTCTCTCTCTCTCTCTCTCTCTCTCTCTTACTCTCCCTCTCTCTCTCTCTCTTTCTTTCTAACTTTCCCTCTCTCTCTCTCTCTCTCTCTCTCTCTTTCTTACTCTCTCTCTCTCTCTCTTTTTCTTTCGTTCTTTCTCTTTCTCTCTCTCTCTTACTGTCTCTCACTCTCTCTCTCTCTCTCTCTCTTATTTATTCAGTCTATCACACGTTTACGTTTTCGTCCCTATCTTTTCCTCGTTTTCCGTTCCGTTCCAAACACTCTCTAACTTTCACTTCCGTTCCTCGTTTTCGTTTTCTTTCTAACCTTTCTTCTATATTCGCTTTCTTTCTCAGGCTGGTTTTTCGTTATCGTTTTCTTTCTTTCTTTTAGTTTACGTTTTCGTCCCTCTAGTTTTCGTTCCCTTTCTAACCTATCTCCTAGTATTCGCTTTTTTCCCAGGTTGTTTTCCGTTCTCGTTTTCTTTCTTTCTTCTAGGTTACGTTTTCGTCCTTTCTTTTAGTTTTCATTCCCTTTCTTCTAGCATTCGTTTTCTTTCTAGGCTGGGTTTTTCGTTCTCGTTTTCTTTCTTTATTCTTGCTTCTTTCTTCTCTAGCATTTCGCTTTCATTCAAAGGCTGTTTTTCGTTCTCGTTTTATTTTCATTTTTTTTTAGTTTACGTTTTCGCCCTTTCTTCTAGCATTCGTTTTCTCTCCCAGGTTGTTTCTCGTTCTCGTTTTCTTTCTTTATTCTAGTTTACATTTCTTTGGTTTAGTCTTTCGTTCCTTTCTTCTAGCATTCGTTTTCTTTCCCAGGCTGTTAATTCTTTCTTTATTCTAGCTTACGTTTTCTTTCTTCTAACATTCGCTTTCATTCAAAGGCTGTTTTTCGTTCTCGTTTTCTTTCTTTTTTTTAGTTTACGTTTTCGCCCTTTCTTCTAGCATTCGTTTTCTCTCCCAGGTTGTTTCTCGTTATCGTTTTCTTTCTTTATTCTAGTTTACGTTTTCGTTCAAAGGAGTTGCGGCGCCCCCCAGGAGAGCCACCAATGCGGACATCAGCTGACAGGCCACATCAATACGGTCAGATTGTGAACACCGAGATGGGAGGGACATCTCGCTTACTCCCTTGCTTTTATCACTCTTCCTTAATCTTCTATTCTTTCTTTATTTACTTTTCTCGCTTTTTATCTCTGCCTCTGTCTCTGTCTCTCTTTCTCTCTCTCTTGCTTATTAATTTTTTTTCTTTTTTTGGATCCTCTGAATTTACAAAACCTTTTCGTCCTCATTCTCTTTATTTTCTCCTACTTCCTCCGTCTCTTCCTCTGCTTCCTCTTTCTTCTCCTCATCTATCTGCTCCCCTTCTCTTTCCTCCTTCTCCTCCACCACTTTCACTACTATTCCCTCACACTATCTTTTTCATTTTTCCAGCCTCCCTCTACTCCTCTTTCTCTTTATTCTCTGACTTTCCTCTTCTCCTCTTCCACCCTCCCTCTTCTCTCTCTCCTCCTCCTCCCTCCCCCCACTTTCACCAATACCCCCCACTATTCTCCTCTCCAGCCTCCCTCTTCACCCTCTCCTCTCTCTTCTCCACCACCACTATTTCCCATTTTTTATCCCCACTTCTCCATCCCCTCCTTCTCGACCGTGAGGAGCCAGAGAAGCCCCAAGACGAGCTAATCTCAAATCACGTGCCCCGACGTCTCCTCCAGGCTTAAACCCCACCCCACCCCCACCCCCACCCCCCACTCTACCAACACCCCCCCCCCCGCCCCCACTCCTACCGCCCCCGCCCCCACTGGCCCCCCACCCTACCAACACCCCCCCCCCCCCCCACTCCACCCCCCCCCCACCACCCAGGCCCGTCTCGCTACAGTGATACTCCCTCCGTCGTGCTTTTTTTTACATACGGGACACAGCGGACTGCTTGCTAACCCGAGACGCATTGGCTGAGCTTCTGTCTTATGGTGTTTTTTTTTTTGTTTTTTTTGTTTTAAATACTTTTTTAAACCCTTTTTTCTGTGCTTCTGTTTCTGTTTCTGTTTTTTGTTTTTTCTCTTATACTTTTTAAACTCTTTCCTTTTTTCTGTTTTATTTATATATATATATATATATATATATATAATATATAATATATATATATATATATATATATAATATATATACACTATTTACTTTTCTTTTTTTTTTCTTTCGTTTTTTCTTTCTCTTCCTTTTGTTTTTTTTTTCCGTGCACTTCATCTCGTTTCTTGCATGTCGTTTTTAGCCTGATTTCGCGTTCCTTAAATCCCCAAATCCCGCACAACCTAAAACACTCAATCCCAGAGAGAAAAAAACACAACAAACTATAGAATAAACAGCTAAAAGAAAACAAACAGACAGACAGACAGACACCCACATCTTCAACCCACTCTTTGCTCTCCCAAACCGCCCAGATCGACACTGCAGCGAGAACACACAGACAGAAACTGACCGGCGAGAGACACGCCCACTTGCACAGGATGCGGTATTTCCTCTGACAATTATCACTCGTGTGAAGAAGAGAGAGGGAGACGGGGAGGGAGAGGGAGAGGGGAGGGAGGAGAGGGAAAGGGGGGGACATGGAGGCAGGGAGTGGGGGAAAGGAGGGAAGAGGGAAAGGGGGAGAGGAAGAGGGAGAGGGAGAGGGAGAGAGCAGGAGGGAGGAAGGGAGGGAAAGAGGGAGATGGAGAGGGAGAGATAGAAGGAGGGAGGGTTAGAAAGAGAGGAAGAAAGGTAGAGGGAGAGGAAGAAAGAGAAGAAAGAGAAGGAAAGAGGGAAAGAGAGAAATGAGAGAGAGAGAGAGAGAGAGAGAGAGAGAGAGAGAGAGAGAGAGAGAGAGAGAGAGAGAGAGAGAGAGAGGAGAGAGAGAGAGAAGAGAGAGAAAGACAGAAGAGACAGACAGACAGAGAGACAGAGGACAGAAAGGGATATACGAACGTTGAACAGCGGATGGGACTACGCAACACGAACAGAAAGGAAATTCAAAATCCGCGGCACAGGATCCATTTTAGAAACTTTTTATTTCATTGTTTCGTTTATTTTTTTCGTTTATTACTTTTTATTTCACTATTTTCGTTTATTTTCTTCGTTTATTACTTTTTATTTCACTATTTTTCATGTTTATGTTGATACTTCGGCGAACTTCGTTTCCTAAATCTCAATGGCGTATTTCCACACACCGGGAAGGAAATACACCGTGACCTCAGCCGTGCAGGTGTATATAAGTGAGTATGTCTGTACTATAGTGTGCCTGCGTGTACATAATCCTATTTTCCTAAGTAGTGCAAGTGGAACGAATCTATTTATGTGTCCCTGTTTGTACATATAAAGAAATACATGAGTCACGTGTCTCCGTGTCTGCATCTGTGCGTGTGTACATACACTCACGTCTTCGTAAACTCCCATTTCTGCACACTGCATTGTCCGCAAGGTCGAATAATCCCTACAAACCGAAGGCAAACACGACCAAACATGATTCAAAGCCCGGAGAGCCGTCAGCACATTCACGCTTTTCACGAGGCTTTGCAGCTGATGAGCGATCTGCAGGGGACGTCATGCATGTCCCCCGGAGAATCCCCGTCTGCAACTTCCTCCTCCTTTCTCCTTTCCCCCTTTCTCTCCCTTCCTTCTTCTTTTCTCCCCTTTCTCCCTCTTTTCCTTCCTCACTCCTTTTCTTCTCCCTTTCTCTCCCCACTCCTTCCTTCTTCTCCCTTTTCTCTCCACTCCTTCCTTTCTTCTTCCCTTTCTCCTCCCTTTCTCTCCCCACTGCTTCCATTTCTCCCTTTTTCCTCCCCATTCTCTTATTCCTTCTCTCCCTTTCTCCTCCTCTTTCTCTGCTTTTCTCTCTCCCCTTTCTCATCACTCTCCTTCCTTCTCTCCCTTTCTCCTTCACACTCCCTTCTCCCTCCTCCTTTGCCTATTTCTTCCCCTTTCCTCCTCACTCCCTATACCTTCCTCTCTCCCCTACCTTCTCCCTCCCTCCCTCCCTCCCTCTCTCCCTTCCCTCCCTATCTTCCCCCTTCCCTCCCCTTCCCTCCCCTACCTTCCCCTTTCCCTCCCCCTCCCTTCCCTCTCCTCCTCCCTCCCTCCTCCCTCCCCTCCCCTCTCCTTCCCCTCTCCCTCGAACTTCAGCACTTGAAATCTCTCCCTGATTGATAAGATTAATCCAGCGCACAGGAAACGGTTCATTCAGCTGTCATTCATCTATCGGATGACGTCACCATCTCTCCCCGAGGAACGCTGGGGAGATAGCGATGGCAGAATCGTCCGGTTCGGGGAAAAAGAGGAGGGAGGGAGGGAGGGAGGGAGGGAGAGGGAGAGGGAAGGGAGAGGGAGAGGAGAGGGAGGGGGGGAGGGAGGAGGGAGGGAGGGAGGGAGGGGAGGGAGAGGGAGGAGGAGGGAGGGAGGGAGGAGGGAGGAGGGGAGGAGAGGGAGGGGAGAGGGAGGAGGGAGAGGGAGGAAGGAGGAGAGGGAGGGAGGAGAGAGAGGAGAGAGGGAGGGGGGAGAGGAGAGGGAGGGAGGGAAGGGAGGGAGGGAGGGAGGGAGAGGAGAGGAGAGAGAGAGAGAGAGAGAGAGAGAGAGAGAGAGAGAGAGAGAGAGAGAGAGAGAGAGAGAGAGAGAGAGAGAGAGAGAGAGAGAGAGAGAGAGAGAGAGAGAGACAGAGAGAGAGACAGAGAGAGAGAAGAGAGAGAGAGAGAGACAGAGAGAACAGAGAAGATAGACAGACAGACAGAGAGACAGAGAAATACCCCATCGCCCTGAATGAGAGTAACTCGGCGGTTAAGAAAACAAACAAACACACAACATCGATCTGTGTGAGGACAGCACGTGCGGCGCATAAGAAAACAAACAAACTCGATCTAACTAAGGACAGTAAGCGTATAAAACAAACAAACAAACGAATCCCAAACGTGATAATAATCGACCGAAGTGGCATGATTATTTTTTTTCTTTTTTCTTTATCAAGTCATATAAAAGTCAACAAAATCCAGGAAGTGATAAGAAAATCTGAGAGGAGATTAGACGCGACCTAATCTCCCTAATCCGTGAAGACCGATTAGGTGTTGTCTACCGATCGTATCTAAATTTATCCGGACCAGTGATTTCATAAAAAATCTGGCAAATCTGGCTCGCTTATTATGTATTATTAATTTCGTAAAAAAAAGAAAAGAGAAGAAAAAAAAACTTCATATGCTAATTACGGGGAATTAGTTTTTTTTAACAAGGAGAAAATCAAAACGTTAAAAAATAATGATAAAAAGATTAATAAATTTAATAAATTTCGCAAACCAAATACTCTGGCAGCTTGGATTTCGCAAACCAAATAAATATATGGCTTGGAGTTCGCAAACCAAATAAATATATGGCTTGGAGTTCGCAAACCACTATAAGTATAAATATATGGCTTGGAGTTCGCACCAATAAATATATGGCCGCAAATAAATATATGGCTTGGAGTTCGCAAACCCAACTAAATATAAGTGCTTGGCGCAAACCAAATAAAATTATAGGGAGTTTCGCAAACGCAACTAAATATATGGCTTGGAGTTCGCAAACCAAATAAAATATATGGCTTGGAGTTCGCAAACCACTAAATATATGGCTTGGAAGTTCGCAAACCAAATAAATATATGGCTTGGAGTTCGCAACCAAAAAAATATATGGCTGGAGTTCCCAAACCAAATAAATATATGGCTTGGAGTGGAGTTTGCGCAACCAAATTAAATATATGGCTTGGAGTTCGCAAAACCACAAGTTCGAACCAAATAAATATATGGCTTGGAGTTCGCAAACCAAAATAAATATATGGCTTGGGAGTTCGCAAACCAACATAAATATATGGCTTGAGTTCGCAACCAAATAATATATGGCTTGGAGTCGCAACACCAAATAATATATAGCTTGGAGTTTCGCAAACCACTAAATATATGGCTTGGAGTTCGCAAACCAAATAAATATATGGCTTGGAGTTCGCAAACCATATCAACTCATGGGTGTGAACTTCGCAAACAAAATCATCATCGCTTGAATTTCGCATTCCACGTCAAACTGAACTGAGAAGGAGAACAGCAAACGAAAGGCAATGGAAAATTCGCAATCCAAGTCGACCGCACGGATTGAATTCCGCAAGCAAAAGCCGCCAAAAACGTCACGATTTCGAATCACCATATAAACACACCCAACTCTCTCTCTCCTCTCTCTCTCTCTCTCTCTCTCTCTCTTTCCTCTCTCTCTCCTCTCCCCCTCTCTCTTTCTCCTCATGCATCTCTCTCCTCTCCCACCTCTCCTCTTTCTCTCTCTCCTTCCCTCCCACTTGTCCTCTCCTCTTCTTTCTCCGCTTCCTCCTCGCTCCTCTCCCTCTTCCTCACTCTTCTCCTCTCTCTGCACTCCTTCCTCGCTCTCTCTCCCGCTTCTCCCTCACTTTCTCTCATTCCTCTCTCTTTCTCTCTCTCTCTCTCTCTCTCTCTCTCTCTCTCTCTCATCTCCTCATTCTCTCTCATCTCTCCCCTCTCCTCTATCTCTCTCTCCTTTCTCTCTCTCTCAATTTCGCAAACCGAGTCAACCCCAAACACACGCGCATTCTCCAGAAAGAAAGACGTGAAAAGATGTGAAAAATCGCCTCACTCTATAAACATAATCCAACCGAGTAAAACACATACAATTTAACATTTTTTTTTTACCACCTCAGGAAATTTTTTTTACTTTTTATTTTTTTTTGATTTTTTTTTTGCCTTTTAGCCTCTTAGCCGACGAGCCTTAGAAAAAAAAAAATCTCAGAACGCGGGCCAGGAGTGCCTACGACGCAGCGACAGTGTTGCCAGTGCCACAGCGTCCTACGGGGGAGTGAAACTGGGTCCTTCTCCTCCCTCCCCTCCCCCCCCCCCCCTCCCCGACCCATAGGAAAGTCGTAAGGAACCTTGGCAGTAATTGTCCGAGTGTTCAACGACCGCTTGGCGACGAACGAGCACTGGGGTGGGGTGGGGTGGGGGGGGTGGGGGGTGGATAGGCGGTTGGGGTGCCGGTGGTAGAGGGGGAGGGGACCACAGGGGGGGGGGAAGGTGTGGAGGGGAGGGAGGACCACAGGGGATGGGGAGGAGAGGACTACAGGGAAGGGGGAAAAGGGAAGACCACAGGGGATGGGGAGGGGAGGGTCACAGGGAATGGGAGAGAGGACCACAGGGAATGGGTCAGGGAGGGCCACAGGGAAGGGGAAAGGGAAGACCACAGAGAGAGGTCAGCATTAGAAAGGAGAGAGAAGTGAGAAAGACCATAGGCCCCCCCCCTCCCCCCCCCCCACCCCCCCCCGATCCCCCGAGGCAATCACAACTCGAGTGCCAAATTAGTGCCAGTGACATCCAGGCCTTAAGGGCTTCCGTGCCTTACCCTTTTTTCAAGACTGGAAGGTGACAGTCATTCTCCCCCCCCCATCCACCCCGCCCCACCCCCCCCACCTTTCACTCGTGTTCCCTTTGTGGTTTTCTCGCCCCCGGTGTGTCTTCTCGAAAAGTAGATTAGGTCAGGTCCAATCTGCCTGTTGCATAATTTCTCTCCCGCTATGAAGGTTATTATCTTCGGGAATGTAATGATAAAATTCGTGTCTTAATAGGATGTAAGGATTAATGGGTACACGAATATCCTGGATCGAAAAAAAAAGAGTAAAAAAAAAGTGAAAAATAAAAAATAAAGAAAGAAAGAAAAAAGAAAAGAAAAAAATGACACCTACAATGCACAAATAAATAGGTACACGAATATCTTATATATAAAAAAACACGGAAAATGTAAAACAAAGAAGAAAAAATGAAATGATAACACCTTTGCTTCTCCTTGGACTTTACAAAAACGCCTGCGGGAACCGTTACTATTTGCTTTAGGTCTTCTCTCTCTCTCTCTCTCTCTCTCTCTCTCTCTCTCTCTCTCTCTCTCTCTCTCTCTCTCTCTCTCTCTCTCTCTCCTCTCTCCCTCTCCCTCTCCCTCTCCCTCTCTCTCCTCTCTCTTCCCTCTCCCTCTCCTCTCCTCTCCTCTCCTCTCTCTCCTTCTCCCTTCTCCCTCTCCTCTCCTTCTCCTTCTCTTCTCCTTCTCCTTCTCCTTCTCCTTCTCCTTCTCCTCTCCTCTCCTCTCCTCTCCTCTCCCTCTCCTTCTCCTTCTCCTTCTCTCTTCTCCTCTCCTCCCTCTCCTCTCCTCTTCTCTCCTCTCCTCTCCTTCCTCTCCTCTCCTTCTCCTTCTCCTTCTCCTTCTCCTTCTTCCTTCTGCGTAACCTTAATCTCTCTCCCTCTCTCTCTCTCTCTCCCACTCTCTCTCTGCGTAACCTTCTTAATCTCTCTCCCTCTCTCTCTCTCTCTCTCTCTCTCTCTCTCTCTCTCTGCGTAACCTTCTTAATCTCTCTCCTCTCTCTCTCCTCTCTCTCTCTCTTCCTTCTTAATCTTTCTCTCTCCCTCTCTCTCTCTCTCTCTTTTACACATCATGATAAAATAACCCAGCAATCTCTATGTTTATGGCGGGTTGTTTAAAAAAAAGGTCATTTTGATGCATGGGCTCGTTGCTCCGGCTAAACGAAGTGCCCTTAATTCGGCCGCGGTCGCTGTGTTCTTCCCGAAGGAATTTCTGAAACGGGGACATTCTGAAACGGGGATTTTTTTTTTTTTTTTAAACGGGGGCATTCTGAAACGGGAAATTTTTGAAACGGACATTCTGAAACGGATTTTTTAAACGGGGGCATTCTGAAACGGAAATTTCTGAAACGGGAATTTTCTGAAACGGGAACATCCTGAAACGGGGACATTCTGAAGGGAAATTTTGAAACGGGGAAATTCCTGAAACGAGTAAATTCCGAAACGGGAAATTTCTGAAACGAGTAAATTTCTGAAACGGGGACGTTCCGATCGCTGGATTCTGTGATTTGATATATATTGCGTTGGGATGGATAACTACTTGATATAAATTTGTATCTACTTATCTGTCTACCTCTGTATTTATCTCAGTATCTATAGATTCTATCATTTTTTATAACAGATACAGACCTTCCACACAAAAAATAAATCAGGAGTGTCACAGAGATCTATCTATCTATCTATCCATCAACCCATCATCTATATGAATTTTATAACAAAACATACTTTCCACATTCAAAAAAAAAAAAAAAAAAAAAAAAAATCTAGTCCATCTACGTCCCTATCTATCTGTCAATACGATCTTCATAACAAACTCTACAAAAAAATAAAATAATAAAAATAAATAAATAAATATATAAAAAAACAGAAAAGGCAAAAAAACAGTAAAAACACAAACAAAAATTAGCAAAAAAAAAAAAAAAAAAAATAAAACTAATAATATAATAAATAAATAAATAAATGAATAAATAAACAGAAAAAAACAACGAAAAAAAACAGAAAAAAACAAACATTATCATCGTCTTTCCCAGTGAAAGTGACGAGCGGCGCCGAGCATCATCATCATCATAATCACCGTCGAGGTCGAGAAGTTGGCCGAGAAAGTGAACATTCCGAGCAGGGAAAATTCCGGGAAAATGGAATACGTCAAATTGGTTTATTTCTGTCTGAGGAATCGCGTGCGTTCTCTCTCGAGGTTGTGCGAGACGCTTAATCATCATCTGCTTGGTTTGTGTGTGTGTGTGCGTATAAGTGTGGTTGGTTATAATTATGTATGTGTGTGTGTATTTATGTATATATGTGGAGACACATAAGCTGCACACGCGCACACACACACATATAATGTATCACGTGTGTGCGTGCATGTGTGTGCGTGTGCGTGTTGTTGTGTGTGTGTGTGATGTGTGTGCATGTGTGTGTATGTATGTATGTATGTATGTATGTGTGTGTGTGTGTGTGTGTGTGTGTGTGTGTGTGTGTGTGTGTGGTGTGTGTGTGTGTGTGTGTGTGTGTGTGTGTGTGTGTGTGTGTGTGTGTGTGTGTGTGTGTGTGTGTGTGTGTGGTGTGTGTGGTTGTGTGTGTGGTGTGTGTGTGTGTGTGTGTGTGTGTGTGTGTGTGTGTGTGTGTGTGTGTTGTGTGTGTGTGTGTTGTGTATGTATGTATGTATGTATGTATGTAATGTATGTGTGTGTGTGTGTGTGTGTGTTGTGTGGTGTGTGTGTGTGTGTTGTGTGTGTGTGTGTGTGTGTGTGTGTGTGTGTGTGTGTGTGTGTGTGTGTGTGTGTGTATGCGTGCGTGCGTGCGTGTATGTATGTATGTATGTATGTATGTATGTATGTGTGTGTGTGTGCGTGTGCACCGTATTCAAGAGATTTACAAGAAATTTCCATCCACCTAATAAGACGTTCCCGACTTTAACAAACGGTGACGACCTTCGCCATAAACTTTCCCAAACACGATCTTCACTACATAGAGAGAGAGGAGAGAGAGAAAATACAGCAATATTATGTAAAAGAAAAATACAACAGCAATGACATTCAAAGCCGCAAGTTACTCGTGGCTTCCGGCCAATTTCAAGACACGGGGCGGAAAGAGTTGGGGGGCGGGAGGGGAGGAGGGGAGGGGAAGAGGGTGGGGGAGGGGAAGGAGGGGGGGGAACGGCAACAGCCAGGGCAAGGCCTATGAGGCGCCTCGAGACACAGGTGTTACCACTAACCTTGTGCGAGAGAGGAAGAGGAGAGAAAGGAATAAAAGAAGGGAAAAGGGGAAGGGAGGGAGAGAGAGGAGGTAAATAGATACATATAAAGACAGCGATATATATTTCTATCTATATATGTGTGTTTATATACACACATATATACACACACAATACATACATATATATATATTATATAATATATATATATATATATATATATATATATATATATATATATATATATGCATACATATATATACATTTATGTGTGCGTAAACATAGGGTAGATAGATTATATAGATATAGATAGATATAAAAACATATCTTAATAGATATCTACAGAGAGAAGAGAGAGAGAGAGAGAGAGAGAGAAGAGAGAGAGAGAGAGAGAGAGAGAGAGAGAGAGAAGAGAGAGAGAGAGAGAGAGAGAGAGAGAGAGAGAGAGAGAGCAAGAGCAGACAGACAGAGCAGATAGAACACCAAGAGAGAGAAGCAGGCTAAAAACAATTAATAAAATACCAGCAACCCATTCACGGACCCTAACACCCCCCCCCTAAAAAAAAAAAAAAAAAACAACAAAACAAAACATCTTGTACAGTAAAGCAACACCATCATGGAAGAAGCAAAAAAGTGAGGTCAGCCAAGCAATCTGTTCAAAAACCCAAACATCATTTCCTCACAACATAGCCCAACATGACGCACATAGCAGGTGAGTAATGAGGACCAGCGACACGTACTCAGGGGAAGAATAGAGGTGATTCATGAATAAAAAATGAGTAAGAAAGAATGAGTAAGGTCATGAGTAACGGAATGAGTCAAGTGAGTCTGTGGTTCTGACTCAAGCATTTGGATCAACTTCATTACGTGTGAGGCTTTGGTCGTAAGCATGCGCGATCGCACGCACGCACACTCACACAATCACACATAAGAAGAAAGAACGAAAAGGTGAAGAGAGATAGAGAAAAAAATATACACATACACACATACACACACACACACACACACACACACACACACACACACACACACACACACACACCACACACACACACAGCACACACACACACACACACACACCACATACATACATACATATATATATATATATATATATATATATATATATATATATATATATATATATATATTATATATATATAATATATATAAAGTGTGGCACAGGTAACGGGCAGAGACTTAATTCATGGCTTGTCGTGAGGAGAGGGAGGTCAGAGGTCACCGGTTACTCATTACTCTTCATCGTAACTTATTTAAGGATGATGTTGGTATTTTTTTTTACACGATGCGTAGATGGAGAGAGAGAGAGGAGAATGATGGATAGATAGAGAAAGAGGGGGGAGGAGGGAGGGAGGGAGGGGAGGGAGGGAGGGGAGGGAGGGAGGGAGGGGGGAAGGGAGGGAGGGAGGGGGGGAAAGGGAGAGAGAGGGAGAGAAGAGGAGAGGGAGAGAGAGGGAGAGAGAGAGAAGAGAGAGAGAGAGAGAGAGAGAGAGAGAGAGAGAGAGAGAGAGAGAGAGAGAGAGAGAGAGAGAGAGAGAGAGAAAGTGAGAGACAAAAAGAGAGAAAGAAAGAAAATAATAAGAAAAGGAAAAGGAAGAGAAAGAGAAGAAAGAGGAAGAGCGT
>NW_020869527.1:718015-724691 GCF_003789085.1 Penaeus vannamei | reverse complement strand
TTGTTTTTTAATGTCTCTTGTCATTAAAGCCTGTTTTTGTGTGCAGTCAGTTATTCTGTTTTTTTTTTTTTTTTTTCTTTTGTTTTGTTTTTTGTTCTTTTTTCTTTTGTGTGTGCGTGTGTGTGTGTATGTGTATGTATGTATGTATGTGCGCGTGTATGTGTGTGCGTGTGTGTGTCTGAATGCGGGAAAGTATTATGTTATTCATTCCACTCGCCCCCTTCGGACACGCTCGTCTCTCCATCTCTATGTAATTTGCATTTCCTCCTTCTCACACGTAGCAAGATGGCCTACATTTTTTCTACATTATTTGTGTAATGGATTTCCTTTTATCCTTATATGCATAATCCAGCCATTGCTTATGTGGATGGCGCGTAATGCCTTTGAAAACAGGTGTGAAGTTTTACGAGCCGAGGAAGGAAAACTTTTTTTTTTTTTTTTTTTTTATTATTATAGAAGGAAAACTTTTTTTTTTTTTTTAAGAGTTGTACTTTAGATTTTTTTTTTTTTAATATCCCTTAAGAAAACTTTGTACATTTTTTTTCTTCTTTTTTACCGTTGTTTACTCTCTGTTATATGTCTTAAGTCTCTGTTTCATTTTGTTTAATATGAATATTGACTTTTTTCCATAAATCATAAATGTATACTGTCCTGTATGTAATCATGTATGTATGTATTTTTTTCTGTTCATCATAAACATTTACTTTCATTTATTTACCATAAATGTTAACCTTTTCGTGTAATTAATCATATATAAATGTTCATTTTTTCTAGGTATCATAAACATTTCCTATCGTCTACATACCATAAATGTTTACCTTCTTCTGTATGTAATTTTTTATATATAGATGTTCACTTTTAATAGGTATCATAAACATTTACCTTCATGCATGTACCACAAATGTTTACTTACTTCAACATCAATAATATTACATAAAAATAAAATCACCACATACTTAAACACATACCCACACCCAGGCATACCCACGCATACCCAGACACCCAACGACCCTCAAGTACTAACCGATACCAAGACGGCTTCTTCAACCAAGTACCAACACGTTTTTCCCCTTTCAACGACCCTCAAATACCAACCAAGTTTTTTTTCATCACTCAAGTACCAACCAAATACCAACACGTTCTTTCCTTTCAACGACCTCAATTCTTTTCTTCAACCAAGTACCAACACGCTTTTTTCCCTTTCAACGACCCTCAAGTACCAACCAACGACCTCAAGTACCCAACCAAGTACCAACACCTTTTTTCCCTCCTTCCAGGCAACAAGAAGATGGAATACAAGGCCCGGCAGTGGCACGAGAAATGCTTCTGCTGCTGCGTGTGCAAGACGCCCATCGGAACCAAAAGCTTCATCCCGAGGGACCAGGAGATCTACTGCGCCGCCTGCTACGAGGACAAGTTCGCTACACGATGCGTCAAGTGCAACAAGGTGATTTGGGGTCGTTGCGCGTTTTTTTTTTTTTTTTTTTTTTTTTTGAGGGTTTGGGGTTGGGGGGTGGGTGGGTGGGGGTTGGAGGGGAGGGGGAGGGGGTGGGTCGTTCATACTCGTCTGCTCGTCTGGAGTTTCCTTGGGTTTGCTTTGTTTTTTTCTCTTATCTCGTTCTTTCTCACTTTTTTTTCCTTCTTCCTCTATTTTCTTTAGCTTTTCTTTCTTTCTTCCACCCTTTCTTTGCTTTCTTTCTTTGGTTCGTTTTTCTTGTCCCTATAAATTCAATTGATTCTAGGCAATGAGAGTTTAATGTCTTCCTTTTCCCATGGGAGTTTTCTATATATATATTTTTTTTTTATCCATTATCAGGAATGAAAGAACATCTTTTTCGCTGGATATTAATATTTCATTTTTTTATCTCAACTTTTTTGGTGTAAGAAAACAATCTATGATCAATTTCTGTACCTTAATGAATTTAAACTAGCCTATCCGGTGAATATTTTTAATTGCATTTGATCCGGACCGTGCAATAATCCCCTTCGGATAATATATAATCATATATATATCATTATATCATTTGTCAATAGCAAGACCACGTACAGTGCACATTCTTAATTGTTGACGATTATAAAGAATAATGTAACGAATTGTTCCACCTGCAGTAAGAACAATAAAACACTTATTTTGCCCAAATTCTGTGTATTTGGACCCCAAATACACAGGACAGCAAAGTCTATTCAGAATACTTGAAGTCCATGGAATATTAGTTTCCCCAAAAAACGTTTTATGAGAGCCTTTCTTAGGCACATGGGTGTATGATCCAGTATACAGTGTAAAGTATAAAGACTGCAACAGGAACAAAAAAGGGCAAGAAAACATATAAGGCCTTTTTGCTATTGCTTCGTCAGGGCATACTGTTCCTGTTGCAGTCTGTTCATCATGTTCGTGTGTGAGTTTCGCCTCCCTGACCCATTTCCTCCCCGGCAGATCATCACCTCTGGCGGTGTGACCTACAAGAACGAGCCCTGGCATCGGGAGTGCTTCACCTGCACCAACTGCAGCACCTCCCTCGCCGGCCAGCGCTTCACCTCCAGGGATGACAAGCCCTACTGCGCAGACTGCTTCGGGGAGCTCTTCGCCAAGCGATGCACCGCCTGCACCAAGCCCATCACAGGTCGGTTGCGGCGCGGGAGCTGGGAGCTGGGAGCGGGGAGCTGGGGGGAGGGGGAGCGGGGGGAGCTGGGGGGGGAGCTGGGGGAGCTGGGGGGAGCTGGGGAGAGGGGGGGGTGGAGTCGGGGGTCGAGGTTTTATGCGTGCCTCCGGTTTAGTCGTTTGTTATCGTCATCTCTTTTTATTCGCCTCTTTTGCTTGGGCGATTTTTTTTTTTTTTTTTGGACCAGAAGAAAATCACCAAAGTTGAGAATTAAAAATCCGAATTCAAATCGGAGGATCTAATCTAAAAAAAAAGAAAAAAAAAAAAAAACTAATTGCAGGCATTGGTGTTTTAGTCGTTTATTATCGTCATCTCTAGTAATCCGCATTTTTTTTGATTGAGCTTTTTTTTTTTTGTACCAAAAAATAATGAACACTAAAGCTAAGAACTAAAACCCCCAATCAAACCGAAGGATCTCTAAAAAACAACTCCACTTGCAGGCATTGGTGGCACCCGCTTCATCTCCTTCGAGGACAGGCACTGGCACAACGACTGCTTCATCTGTGCCGTGTGCAAAGGCTCCCTGGTGGGCAAGGGCTTCATCACAGACGGCGCCGACATCCTGTGTCCGGAGTGCGCCAAGCAGAAGCTGATGTAGACGACCTCCTCCTCCAGTGCCGCCGTCGCCCCGGAACAACTCTCCCTTCGACACCATTATTTCCATACGACACAACCGTCTCTCGTGTTTACTATTGTTTTTTTTTTTTTTCTGGAAATGAGGATCGATTTTTTTTTTTAAGAATAATTTTGTGGGTTCACTGGTTTGTAATATTTACTTTGTTTACGATGTTGGCTCGGGCGACGCTGAAATCAAGTGCCTAAATTTTTCATTCATGTTGCCTGAGACTCGAAACATCACTTGTGAATCAAAAGTACACTAAAATAGTAATAAAAAGACTAATTACAGATGGGGGAAAAATTTTGGTGATGTTTCACACTTCTAATGTGCATGCCTTCGAACTATGGGCTTTTCCCCTCTTCTCTATATAGTATTCTTAGGAGAGATAAGCTTAAAAAAAAGCTTAAAGATATCCGAATCGTCCTATATCAATGTTGTTTTTATATATCATGACATTATCAAGGTAACTAGATAGAAAACTGTTTGGTTTCCTTCTCATTAGATTCATGCAGTATAAGACGTATGTTTTGGTGAAGTGAAATTCTAGGACAGCAAAGTTTATACAGTATACTTGGAGTCCATGGAATACGAGTGATCCCTCAAAAACAACGTTTTATAAGAGCTTTTCCTAGGCACATGGATGTATGATCCAATGTACAGTGTAAAGTATAAAGCAAAAAAAGAATTAAATTCCAGTGTTTCATCCTGTTGTCAGTTTTGGAACAATGTTAAAACCAAACAAGCAACTCACACGAAAAATAATCAGGAAGGAGGCAAAGAAATATCAATACTGTGGATTTATTAATAAGCAGGAAGTAACCATGTTGCCTTAAATACTGCTGGAATTCCCTGGAATGGTTGTCACTGCCATTATTTCGACTTTGTTTAACACTGATTATTTTTTTTCTATCTCTAACAATAGCTCTGTGAATGCATAAACAAAACATTGATTATTTATTTCACGAGGGTGTTCAAAAAAAGAAAAAAATCTTCACGTAAAACAGAGAAAAATGAATCAATAGATTGAGTGAAATCGGTGGCATTCGTTCACATCCACCCTCTGTGAGTTCCGTCATTTTGAAAGCCACAATTCAAGATGGTGCTCGAGCTCGTATGCACAATTATTTATATATAAATAAATATATATATTATTAAAGACGTGGGCCGACAGAGACCCACACTCGTCACAAAAACCCATATATAGATACCCACTGTGTGCAGAAACCCCAGCGCTGATTTTGCAATACGTTAGGCAACCCGTGTTTTCTTCTGTATGGAAATCAGAACTTTGGGACATATTCCTAGCCTATCTATACAGGGTGTAAAAAAAAAAAAGATAAATGGGTTTATTTTTCTTCCAATTCATTGTACTTTACTTTTTTGTATTTTTTGTTGCTTTTAATTTTTCTTATGATGAATCATGACCTAACTTGGGCTGGACTGTAGATTTGTAGAGAAGTGACCTTATGTTGGCCGTGTTCTAATCCTTGACTAGAGAGTGCCATACCTAAGGAGGTGGAGTGGCAAGGATTCGAACACAATGCTGCCTTAATAGCATTATTCTAACTTAATACTGTAGTATATTCTTGCATAGATTTATTCTTGACAGTTATGCTTAGACTATAGTTGCAATAGCTCTGTTTACTAAGTATTTTCTGAATGTTAGTAAGGACTTCTTTTGGCATTCTTTGCTGGATCTCACGACGGGAATGCGAGGCCGGAAAACGACGACCTACCTGGCTGGCATCCACAGGTGACCCAGCATTCATTACCAAAATGTATTTTACAATTATTCTTAAAATACTTTGGAAATTGGGGCACTAAGAACAAAAAAAAATATGTTGTTCTTTATCCTTTATAAGCTGAATTATAATTATGTATATAATGAAATAAATATACCTAGCTTGCTTAATAACAAAAGTATCACACGTCAAGCATCTGATGTGTGGTAATAATACAACACTGCTCTGTCGCTGTGCGATTCTCTTCAGTATCCCCCGTTTTAGTTTCAGTTTTCTTTCTTTTTTCTCTCTCTTGCATAATGCTTCGTACAGATTCCCCCCTACAGTTTCATTAAATTATTACGATCCTGCCAGTTATGGAATGTTCAGCTCTTATATCTTTTAATACTTTGATGTTGCTAAATTCTTCTCTCTTTATAGAATTGCCTGTTTTATTCCATTATTCAGTGGAGAAATATAAGATGTATATTCAGTAACGATTACTACCATTTGATCCAACAACAATGAAAGCGAAACCATGTTAGTGTGTCTGACTGCTGTGAAGTCGTGTAGACCAGTTCTCAATAGTTGTTATCAACCTGTAATCAATCTCTTTGCCTGTTTGTAATTGAAATATATCATTATCGTCAGTGCCTCCACTCTTAGCATGTGAATTTTCATCTCGAACCATGATATATTGGCAAAAATCACTTCGACCTGATTGTAAACACAAACAAAAGCCTTTGAAGGGATGAAGGGTCCCTGACTATGCAAAAAAAGGCGTAATTCCTAGTTTTTGTTTTCAATGAAGGAAAATGATAAACTCTATATGCAATACAATCCTCTAAAATGGAATGAATGAAAGAGCATTGACAAAAGTGAACTGTTTCGCACATTTAGAAATAGAACACTGCCACACGTGCTTGACAAGTAAAAGTTTCGTCCATATACTGGTAGGAGAAGTTGGATAGTCTCAGAGCCCTCAACTGTCACTTAGAAAAAAATAAATTGTACATTATACTCTTAAAATCACTTTACATACGTAATGAAACCAACAATGAATGGACATTAGTCAAGTCATATTGGTGATTTTTTTTTTCTCTTTTTTTCCCCAACGTAAAACCACGTGACACACCTACGATTAAGCACCAGATTGTCGTCTAATGTACCAAATTTGGAGTTGCAATTCCCCCCCCCCCCTTTTTCATGTAATATATCTTGTGGAGTGAGCTGTGAGAAAGGTGCTATATGTGTGAGCTTTGTGTTGACCTGGTATTGTTGGTGCACAATTATACTAATGCTGATGTAACCGAGTCCTCTATAATAAATGTGTTACAGTATAAAGGATATGTTTCTATTGGCTGCTTTTCCTTCTTCGTTTGTTGACGTGTTGGGGTTGAAGCTCAGAGGGATGTGTGTGTGTGTGTGTGTGTGTGTGTGTGAGAGAGAGAGAGAGAGAAGAGAGAGAAGATAGAGAGAGATAAAGAATAAGAGATAGAATAAGGGAAAAGAGAAAGGAAACGAGGAATGAGAGAAAGAAAAAGAGAAAAAAACAGAGATAGAGAAGGCGAAAGAAATAAAGGAATGAGAGAGAGAGAGATAGATAAGATAGAGAAAAAGAGAAAGAGATAAGCAAAAAGAAAAGAGAAATAAAAGGCAAACGCTATATACTTGAA
>NW_020869527.1:705515-710515 GCF_003789085.1 Penaeus vannamei | reverse complement strand
GATAAAGGAAGAAAAGACAAGAGAGAGAAAAGAGAGAGTGAAAGGAAGAAAAGACAAGAGAAAGAGAAAGAGAGACAGAAAACAAGAAAAGAGAAAAAAAAACGCTCGATTTTGCCTCTCGAAAGGGTGAACTATACTAGATCCGGCAGCGATGGCCCACTGAGCAGGCAACACGTGTGGGCTTCCCTGGCCAGTTCGCTTAGTAACGCCAGAGACACGGAAGAGGAAGGATGTGTGCTTGCTCCGTCCTTGCTTACGTGCTTCCTGCAGTCAAGGTCTAGGTTCGTGGTGAGTGTAGATTTTGGATTTTCTTGGGAATAAATGGAAATTTAAGGGTGTGTACATCAGGTGGTGTATGTTTGATGGATATGTTTATATGAGGTTTGCTAGGATAGTGTAAAAATGAGTTATTGATGACAGTGAAGTCATTTTTCACTTTAGTTAAGCTGACATCATGCATTCTTATATTTATTGCATTTAATTGCGGCCAAAAAGTGTGCCCGTAAATATACATAAATAAATATATTACATAAAAAAAAAAAAATATAAAAAAAAAATAATATATATATATATATACATATGCATATATATATATATATATATAATATATATATATATATATATACATATATATATTATATATATATATATATATATATATTATATTATATATATATATATATATACATATATATATATATACATATATATATACAAATGTATATATATNTTGTAAATAATTTTTGTGCACTGGGCTACGCGTTAATTGTCAATAATTGATGTTGCAGCAATGGGTGTACACAGGAGGCCACCCAAATGCCCATTAGTTCGTCTTAAGTGTGTGTTGTGTGTGTGTGTGTGTGTGTGTGTGTGTGTGTGTGTGTGTGTGTGTGTGGTGTGTGTGTGTTGTGTGTGTGTAAGGAGTGCGTGCGTATGTTCATAACTATCATTATATTATTATTATAATCATTAGAATTTAGTAGTAGTAATATTTTTATATAGTTATTAATCTAACATTTATTTGTTATTATAATTTTATCATTATTATCATATTTATTCGTTATTATTTATTATATTTTATTTATTTATTCATTATCATTATCCATTATTATTATTATTATTATTATTATTATTATATTATTATTATTATATTATTGATATGAATATGCTATCATTATTATGATAATAATGATAGTTATGATATAATAGTGAATATAATGATAATAATATATACATTATCAATCATCATTATCATCATTCATCATCATCATCATCATCATCATCATCATCATCATCATCATCATCATTATCATCATCACACCACCATAATTATCATCTTCATCATCATCATCAATAATTATAAATTTATGAAAACTAAGAATTATGATAATAATTAAATATCAATAATATTGATAAATGATAAGATCATGATTAAAATAATAATGAGAATTTTGTTATTGTAATAATTGGATATTTTAATAATATAATGAAAATAATGATAATAATAATGATAGTAATGATAATAATAATAATAATGAAAATAATGATAATAATAATGAATAATGATAATAATAATAATAAATAATAATAATAATAATAATATAATAATAATAATAATAATAATAATAATAATAATAATAAAAATGAATAATAATATAATAATAGTAGTAATAAAATAATAACAAAGACAACAATGATAAAAATAATGCTATTGATGATAATAGCACTGATAATCATAATCACAATAAAAATGAAAGCAATATGACAGTAATAGTAATAATGATATTATTATCATTATTATCTTAATTATTATCATTATTATTATTATTACCCTTATTATTATCATTAGTAATATTAACAATAATAACAATAATGATAATGATACTGACGATAATAATAATAATGATAATAATAATAATAGTAAATAATATAATAATAATAATAATAAAGATAATGATAATTATAATAATAGTGACAATGACAGCTATAGTAATAAAGATAATGATGATAATAATGGTTATAACAAAGATATAATAAAAACAATTTATGAATTGGATGGTAAATAATGAATATTATAATAGCAATTAAAAAGTATCAAATAATAACCAACAACACAACAACATAATAATGAATAATAATAATAATTATTAATGCTATATTGATGTAACAATAATGAATAATAAATAGTAATTATCATTATAATTATTAATGCTCTATTACCAAAATTATCAATGATGAAATTACATAAGATGTGAAAGAATATAATGATCATGATAATGAATAATAAGAACACAAAATATAATGATATACAAACAATAAAAAGCAAATAAGGCTATTATAATGATAATGATCATAATAGGAAGGATAATATATAGTTGATAATATTGATATGATAATAATGAATAAAATAATAATAAATGATAAGATAAATGATAATATTAATAATAATAATGAATTAATAACAATAACAAAATATAATAATTGATGATGATTTGTAATATGTTAATTAGAGTAGTAATAAAATCATAATAATTGATAATAATAACAATGAATAATAACAATGAAAAATTGTAATAATAGTAGTAATAATAATAAACAATAATGAATGATAATATTAAACAATAAAATGAATGGTAAATGAAATAATGAAAATAGTAATGAATAATGATAATAATGGGATAATAAAATGAATTGAAAATAAAAATTATAAATGATAGTATTATAATAATTTTATTAGTATTGTATTTATTTATTATTATTATTATTATTATATTGTTATCAATTATCATCATCATTGTTATTATTGTTACTATTAATATTATTATGTACATATTATGATTAGTTTGTCAATATTATTTTATTTTATTATATTATCATTATTTATATTTTATTATTACTATTATTATATTATTATTATATTTATTATTATTATTATTATTATTATCTATCATCATCATCAATCATTATCATTCATCATCATCTAATTATTAAATATTATTAATTATTTTTTTTTGATTATCATTATTATTTTATTATTATTACTGTTATTATCTTTATCAAAATAACATTAATAATAATAATAATAATAATAATAAATAATAATAATAATGATAATGAATGAAATGAAGATATTGAATAATGTAACGATAATAATGGGATAATGATGATATTGTTATGATGAGATAATAATAATAATAATAATAATAATAATAAATAATAATAATAAATAATAATAAATAATAGTAATAATAATATAATAATAATAGTAATAATAATAATAATAATATATAATAATAATAATAATAATAATAAATGTTTAATGAAATTTAATGATTAATGATTAATGATAATGATTTTAAGGATCAATTTTTTTTTTTTTTTGTATTGTTGCTCTTATATATACCTCTCGTCATTTTGTTGAGGGAAGGAAAGGGAGGGTAAAGGAGGGGCAGAGACACGGAGGGAAGGCGAAGAGACCAGATGGGGTCAAGGGGTCAACTACAGTTAGGTCAGGTCATGTCAGGTCTCCCTTTTAAATATTTCCCCAACCAACATCATACTCGTTTGGCCTCTCCCTTTCACAATATGATATCTGCAACATTTCTTTTCTTCTATACTCCCTTCTTAGAGGTGACATAGCTCAGTGCTGGCTTTGCAATTGCAATGGTCGTGGGTTCGCGCCCGGCCTGTGCCCCTCCTCAGTCGACTCAGCTGTGAATAAGCAGTACTCATCCACAAAATACTCATCCACAGCTGAGTACTGGTATGCTGACGTCAGCATGTTGGAGTCAAAGTCTAGGGAAGGAACTGGCCGCCCTACTAGCATCATCCCGCGGCTTTGTAAGCATTGTTTCTATTACAAAACGTGTCCCTTACGTCCAGATGGATATGGGACCAACTTCGACTTTTGATATAGTCCTTCGTAAAGTCCAATGCATCACACGAATGACGTCACCTCGTCTTCAGATCCCACGTTGTCTCCGAGTCAATAGGCGCGCCACTTTATCATTATATCATGACACATTCTCCATCAGTAACTCCTTTGTCGATACCGTCCCTGACATAATGTATTTTTATTGTTTTTCCTTTAACTGGCTCATTGTTCCTTCTGTCTGTTTGTTTTTCTTTTTTATTATTCTTCTTTCTTCTTCTCCTTCTACTTCTTCTTCTTCTTCTTCTTCTTCTTCTTCTTCTTCTTTTTATAAATCATTCCGGAGTTTCAGCGTTTGATGTTTTTATTACTATTACTGTTATCATTACCATTATTATTATCATCATTATTATTACATTAATTATATTTAATTATTATCATTATCATTATCACTAACATTATCATTATCATCGTCGCCATCATCATTATCACCAATATTATCATCATTATTATTGCTTCCATTTCTATTATCAGAATTGATATCAAGATTATGACGGTGAATATAATGATATTAACATAAACATAACTAATACTATTACTAATAACAGGCTGGAAATGGGATAAAGTAACTACCAAGACTGATTGACTGACCCATTTAATGACATAGACTGATATAGAGAATTATTTACCACATCAATAACTGGCCAAGAATGATTATAACTTTTATCAAGCTTCTGACACTAACATTATTTCTGTAGTTATGAGTTTTATTATTATTATAGCGGCTATTTTTCTTCATGATTATTTACTATCACTGAGTTATGATTGCCAATCTTGTATCTGTTATTATCATATTTGCTGTTATTAATTATGGTATATTTCATTTGCTATTATCATTGTTATTTTCATTTCTGTTCTTATTCTTTTTGTTATCATTGTCAATATCATTATTATTAGTATCATTATTATCATTATCAATATCGTAATTATTATTATTATTATTATTATTATTATTATTATTATTAATTATTATTATCATTATTATTATTATTGTTATTATCATCATTATTATTATCACTATGAATGTTATTGTAATTGTTATCATTGTGGTTCTCATCTTTATCATCAT
>NW_020869527.1:678015-698015 GCF_003789085.1 Penaeus vannamei | reverse complement strand
CTTCTCTCTCTCTCTCTCTCTCCTCCTCTCTCTCTCTCTCTCTCTCTCTCTCTCTCTCTTTTCATTCTTGTCTTTCTCCCTCTCTCTCTCTCACTGTTTCTCTCCTCTCTACCTCTCTCTCACGAATTGCACACATATGTGCGAACCTGTGAACCTACGAACTTATGAACCCACGAACCTACGAATCCTTGAACCCACGAACCTACGAACCTTCGAATCCTTGAACCCACGAAACCTCAAACCTACGAATCCTTGACCCACGAAACCTCAAACCTACGAATCCTTGAACCCACGAACCTACGAATCCTTGAACCCACGAAAACCACCACGACCTTCCGAACTCACGAACCTACGAAACCACGAATTTACGAATTCATGAACCTTCGAAATCCTTGAACCCACGAAACCTTAAACCTACGAATCCTTGAACCCACGAACCTACGAACCTATGAATCCTTGAACCCACGAAACCTAAACCTACGAATCCTTGAACCCGAGAAAACCACGACCTTACGAATTCACGAAACCTACGAAACCTCAAACCTACGAATCCTTGAACCACGAAACCTCAAACCTACGAATTCACGAACCTTCGAATCCTTGAACCCACGAATCCTTGAACCCACGAAACCTCAAACCTACGAGAACTACGAATCCTTGAACCCACGAACCTACGAACCTACGAATCCTTGAACCCACGAAAACCACCACGACCTTACGAACCTACGAACCTACGAATCCACGCACCCAAAAAACTCTTCCTCCTCCTTTCTCAGCGGTACGATAACACGCCCGCTCGCCCGCCCAGCGCCGCCTCCCTCCTCGACCTCACACGCCCTCACACGCGACGAGAAAAGATCAACGTAATAGAACGAACAGCGGGTTTCCTGGTGGCGGAGATCTGCGCGCTGTGACCTTGACTGATCAGCTTGGAAAGGGGGGAGGGGAGGGGAGGGAAGGGGGAGGGGGTAGGGTGGAGTGGGGGAGGGTTGGATGGGGAAGGGGAGGGGTGGATATGGGGGTTCTTTTTAGGGGGGGGGGGGGAGTGACTAGAATGGGAAAAGGGGGAAGGGTCACATGAAACCTCAAACCCTACGAATCCTTGAACCCACGAAACCTCAAACCTACGAATCCTTGAACCCACGAAACCTACGAATCCTTGAACCCACGAAACCTCAAACCTACGAATCCTTGAACCACGAACCTCAAACCTACGAATCCCTTGAACCCACGAACCTCAAACCTACGAATCCTTGAACCCAAACGAATCCTTGAACCCACGAAACCTCAAACCTACGAATCCCCACGAAACCTAAACCTTCCTTGACCCACGAAAACCACCACGACCTTACGAATTCACGAACCTACGAAACCTCAAACCTACGAACCTATGAATCCTTGAGCCCACGAACCTACGATCCTACGAATCCTTGAACCCACGAAACCACGACTATACGAATTCACGAACCTACGAAACCACGAATTTACGAATCCTTGAACCTACGAATCCTTGAACTCACGAAACCTCAAACCTACGAATCCTTGAACCACGAAACCTCAAACCTTCGAATTCACGAACCCACGAACCTTGAATCATTGAACCACGACCTACGAATCCTTGAACCCCGAAACCTCAAACCTACGATCCTTGAGCCTACGAATCCTTGAACCACGAAACCTCAAACCTACGAATCCTTGAACCCACGAACCTACGAACCTAAATCTTGAACCCACGAAAACCACCACGACCTTACGAACTCACGAACCTACGAAATCCACGCACCCAAAAAAACTCCCTCTCTTCTCAGCGGTACGATAACACACCCGCCCGCCCGCCCAGCACCGCCTCCCTCCTCGACCTCACACGCCCTCACACGCGACGAGAAAAGATCAACGTAATGGCTGAATAGAACGAACAGCGGACGAACGGGGTTTCCTGGTGGCGGAGATCTGCGCGCTGTGACCTTGACTGATCAGCTTGGAAGGGGGGAGGGGGGTGGGAGGAGGGGAAGGGGGTAGGGGTGGGGGAGGTTGGGAGGTTCTTTATAAGGGGGGGGGTTGGGTTGGGAGGGGAGTGAGAAAGGGGAAAGGCAAGGGGGAGGGGAGAGGGGGTTCTTTTTAAGGGGGGTTGGGTTGGGAGGGGAGTGAGAAAGGGGAAGGGGAGGGGAGAGGGGGTTGATAAGGGGGTTCTTTTTAAGGGGGGGTTTGGGTTGGGACGGGAGTGAGAAGGGTTGGGAGAGGGGATTGAGGGGATGCATTTTAAAGGGGGGGTTGGGGGTTGGGAGGGGAGGGGAAGGGGTTAATAAGGGGTTCTTTTTAAGGGGGTGGGGAGGGGGATTAAGGGGGTTCTTTTTAAGGGGGGTTTGGGAAGGAAGTGAGAAAGGAGAGGGGATTTTTTTTTTTTTTTTTTTTGGGGGGGAGGGGGGGTGAAGAGGCGGAAGTTTTAAGGGAGGAGGACGAGAGGGGTCTCTTAAGGGATAAGAGGAAGGGGGTCCTTTAAGTTAAACATGGGAAAGGGGTATATTTCAATGGCGGGGGGGGGGGGGGGGGGGAGGGAGTGACGAGATTGGGGAAAGGAGGGAAGGGTCGCATGAGATCCAAGAGGGAGGGGGAGAAGTAAGCGCAAAAGGAGGGAGGAGGGAGGGGAGAGGGCGAGAGGGGGAGGGAGAGGGGGGTTCTCCTAGGCCGGCTCCACGAGGCCTGATGAGACTGGCCGCGTCCTCATGCAGGGCCTCAGTGCCATCCGACGGCACCCCACACCGCATCTCTCGTCCGTGTAATGAAAATTCTTGGCCAAAGCTGCGAGCGAGCATACGAAAGCACATATTCGGGCCGCAGTCGGGCGAAGGAAAAAAAAAAAAAGAATGAATGCCAGCGGTAATGGAGGCAAAATGGAGAGCGGGTGTGAGGTGGGGGGGGAGGAGGGGGGAGGACGCCAGCACGACACACATGGAAAAAGGACATAAAATGACATCCTTTCACGGTCAGGCGCATTATGCCTTCAACAGTTACCGCGGGCATTAGAGGGCGACCTGTAATCAGACCGAGAAACGTGAACCCGCAGCCTGTAACCCGAATGGCGGCCGGGACAAACAACGCCCCGTTAGAATGAGCAAGAGCACGCAGACACACGCAGCGCCCCAAATCCACTGTCTTTCTTCAATCCAGAATGTTCGCCAAGGAATCCAGGAGAGCGAGAGACACCCTTGCGTCTTTAAGCTGTTCAGGTGTAGCTCTTTAAGTGTTATTTAAGCGGAGCGAAGTGAGCGGGAACAATTAGGTTGTGCGAATACGTTATTCACACACCTTCCCGCTCGTCTAAATGGACGAACCAGTGAATCATCCGATCGTCGTAAAAAAAATACAAAAATAGAAAAAGTAATCAAAACTTCCCTTAATAAAACAGCACACTATTTAAAAAAATAATAGATTACGACCTCGTTTTAGTCTCTACAGAAACCACAGACCGAAGAAGCACAGAGAGAGAGAACCGAATTCAGAGGAGAATTCCACTCCCAGCGACGCCATGAAGCGAAGCCACGAACGAAGCCCCGAAGCAGCGCTCGACCGTGAATCGATTCGACTCGCTGCTCATGCCGTTATTATCGGTGCTGGAATGTTTATTTCATGGTAACATAAAACATCGCATTTCACTTCTCGTAGTTTCATGTCGCAACACAGACGTGCGTTGTATTATACAGTGCTTTCTGACGTCATTTCCGTCCCTGCGGCTATGATAATGTTTTGAATGTTATATTATCATGGAGACAAATAGATAGAAAGATAGATAGATAGATAAATAGATGGACTAACAGACAGACAAGGTAGATAGGTAGATAGGAAAATGGATTAGGTAGTTATAGATAGATGAACTGCTAGATAGAAATATATATAGGGATCTAGATAGATAGCTAGATTGATAGATAGATAGATAGAATGATAGACAGATAGATAAATAGATGGACTAACAGACAGATAGGTAAGGTAGATAGGTAGATAGGAAAATGGATTAGGTAGTTATAGATAGATGAACTGCTAGATAGAAATATATATAGGGATCTAGATAGATAGCTAGATTGATAGATAGATAGATAGAATGATAGACAGATAGATAAATAGATGGACTAACAGACAGATAGGTAAGGTAGATAGGTAGATAGGAAAATGGATTAGTTAGTCAGTTATAGATAGATGAATTGCTAGATAGAAATACATATAAGGATATAGATAGATAGCTAGATTGATAGATAGCTAGATAGAATGATAGAAAGATAGATAAATAGATGGACTAACAGACAGATAGATTAAGTTGATAGGTAAATAGGAAATAGGAAATTAGATTAGTAGTTATAGATAGATGAATTGCTAGATAGAAATACATATAGGGATATAGATAGATAGCTAGATTGATAGATAGATAGCTAAATAGAATGATAGAAAGACAGATAAATAGATGGACTAACATGATAGGCTAGATAGGTAGATAGGAAGATAGATGATTATTATAGTTATAGATAGATGAACTGCTAGATAGAATACATTAAATAGATAGATAGATAGATAGATAAATAGATTGATATACAGATAGATAGATTGATAGATAGATAAATAGATTGAGATAGATGATTGGATGATAATATAGATAGATTGATGATACATAAATAGAATGATATACAGATAGATTGAGAATAGATAGAAGATAGATAGATAAATAGATATAGATAAATATTGATAGGATGACAGTAGTTGACATAGATAGATAGACCCATACATAGAAATATAGAAATAGAACAAAAAATAGATATATAAACAAAGGAACAGGTAAAGACTCGCATGCACACATACGCACAATTGAAAACTAATATGCAACATTCAACATGACCAGCCACAGCCCGCGGTGGTTGCATGCAATTGCCAGTCACAATTCATAACTACGACTCGACGAATGATTAATTTTTACGTGATTGCAAAAAGTTGTGCGTCATTGTATTGCATTCTCGTGTGTGCGGATAAAATATTTTTTTTATTGGGTTGTAGATTTATGATTGTTTGTTGTGTTCGAGAGATAATGAATTGATTGTCACTTGATGTAACTCTACTGTTAAGGAAAGATATGAATGTATGTGTGCGTGTGTGCAACGACCAATTATGTGAACAAACATAAATACACGTAAAGGTGTGTGTGTGTGTTTGTGTGTGTGTGTGTGTGTGTGTGTGTGTGTGTGTGTGGTGTTGTGTGTGTGTGTGTGTGTGTGTGTGTGTGTGTGCACCGACCTTTATCCAAACAAAACGCACATCACAGACACACACACACACACACACACACACACACACACACACACACACACACACACACGACCGTACGCGCGAGCATCAACACGCAACTAAAAATACCCATAT
Organism: Penaeus vannamei; assembly: GCF_003789085.1. Lineage (NCBI taxonomy): Eukaryota > Metazoa > Arthropoda > Malacostraca > Decapoda > Penaeidae > Penaeus > Penaeus vannamei. The sequence goes on along the minus strand of NW_020869527.1, from coordinate 692,615 downwards.
CCACACACCCCAAATAAAACGATACAACCATCCCAGCAAAACGCAAAAAAAAAAAAAAAAAAAAAAAAAAAAAAAAAAACTATCCCCAAAAAGAGAAAAAAAAAACTAACCCACCAAAAAAGTAAAAAAAAAAAAGAAAAAAAAAGCATTACGTGGAAAACACCTGCCAAAATTCCCATCACGTCCCTTGCCATCAAGACGAAGACGCCAAAAACCGGATCGGAAGAAACGGTTCGAGACAGAGGATTCGAGACCGCGAGATGTCCCGCGGCCGAACCAATAGGCGGGGTTGGTCGCCCGGGGAATTTGATTAGCTAACAGGATCAGCCAAGGATAAGAGACAAGAGAGGATGGGGGGAGGGGAAGGAGGGCGTGAGAGAGAGAGAGGAGAGAAGAGGTGGGGAGAGGGAAGAGGAAGGAGGCGTGAGAGAGAGAGAGAGAGAGAGGAAGGAGGTGGGGAGAGAGGAACGTGAGAGAGAGAGAGAGAGAGAGGAAGAGTCAAGAGGGAGTGGGTGGGGGGAGGGAAGGAGGCGTGAGAGAGAGAGAGAGAGAAGAGGAAGAGGTGGGGGAGAGGGAAGAGGGAGTGGGAGTGGGGGGGAGGGAAGGGCGTTGAGAGAGAGAAGAGAGAGAGAGAGGTGGGGGGAGAGGAAGAGGGAGTGGTGGGAAGAAGGAGGGCGTGAGAGAGAGAGAAGAGAGGAGGGGGGAGAGGGAAGAGGGAGAGTGGGGTGAGGGAGGAGGGAAGAGAGAGAGAGAGAGAGAGAGGAAGAGGAAGAGGGGGTGGGAAGGGAGAGAGGAGGAGGGGGAGTTTAGCGTTAGAGAGAGAGAGATGGAAAGTGGGGGGGTAGGGGAAGGGAATGCGTGAAGAGGAGAGGAGGAAGGGAAGAGAGGAGAGAGTCAGGGAGGAGAAGGAGAAGAAGAGGAAGTTGGGTAGGGAGAGGAGGGGAAGGGAGGGCGTGAGAGAGAGAGAGAAAGAGGGGGTGGAGAGAAGCAAGAGAGTGTGAGAGGGGTGAGAGAGGAGAGAGAGAGAGTGAAGGGGGGGAGGAGGGGAGTGGAGAGAAACAAGAGAGTGAGAGAAAGAGAGAGGGGGAGAGAGAAGAGAGAGAAGAGAGAGGAGAGAGAGAGAAGAGAGAGTGGGAGGGGGGAGAGGGAACCGTGGAGAGAGAGAGGAGAAGAGGAGGTGGTGGAAGCAAGAGTGAGAGAGAAAAAAGGAGGGGAGAGGAAAGGAGAGAGAAAGATAGAGGGAGGTGGAGAGAAACAAGAGAGTGTGTAAGAGATAGGGCGTGTGAGAGATAGAGGGAGGGAGAAGAATGGAGGAAGGGGGAGAGGAAGAGGGAAGGGGGGGATAAAATAAGCAAGGATAACTGAAGAGAAATGGAAGGTGGACAGCACAGGGGAAAGAAGGATGAGTGAGAATGCTGGAAGGAATAAAAGGAAGAGGGGGAAATATGCTGAAAATGGAAAAAAATAGAGGAAGAGAATGAAATCGAGAGTGAAGAGTGACATGGAAGAGCAGGAAAGGAGAGAAGAAATAAAATAGAAACTGATATAAATGTTTCTTTGTAAATATTTTCATTGGTAAGAGCTGCAACGTAGATATGATAAAAAAAGAAGAAAAAAAAACTTTATTCGTTATGGATGAATAACTATGACCTTGTTACTACCCGGTGCTCATTTCTTAGGTCATGGTGAAAGTGTGGGTCCGGCGCTGAATGTCAGGTGTCAGGTAGAGGTTCCACTTGGCCTGACTTCTGGTCGTCAGCTTCCTCAGTTTGGTTCAAGTTTGCTGACGTCGCTCCACGAGTTCTGACAGCAAAACACAAACACGATCCCAACATGTTTCCAGGATGACGTAAATGTGCTATCCGCTTGATGCATACATGCAGAGTGGAACAAAAATGCTGATCCACGGACGATGAAAATATGAATGGTATGTACGGTGAACCTCCCTAATCCGGCATTCTATTGTTCGGTAAATCTCGCTATCCGGTAAAAAAAATTCTAGTAATGGGCAGTTCGGTGAGCACGTTGTATACCTCAGTTTCTCGTGATTTTTTCTCAGAGTTGTAAGAGTTGGTGATTTTTTTAAATGTTATTTAATCTAGTAGGGACTCACAATTATGCCCAGGCCAGAGTGGTAACAATAATAAGGCTGTCTCGTAGATGTTTACATAGAGTGTTTGGAACCGCAGGAACTAGCCGGGTCGTGATGTGTTTGGGGGATTCAGCTTGAGCAAACACCACGTCGATATTGCCTCAGCTGGGATATCCTCATCCTGTCCTGCCAACTGACCAGAACAGGATCAGGGGGGGGGGGATAGTTTGCTCATTTTCCAGACGTGATATAAGCCTTTTGCAACGTCCTTCTTAGACTGAAAGTGGGAGAAAGTCTCACCTGCATTCAGAGACTGCGGTGAGACCTCAGTCGCTTAGCTTATATTTAGAAAATGTCCTTCTGAAAGTGTCATGAAATTTTATTCATTTTTTTTTTTTTTTATCGCACCTTTGCTCCGTATCTTGAATTCCAAACGCAGAAGTACAAGATTGATTGCTACAGTATTTTGCAGCATTTATTGCAGCGAGAGCAATGGATCAAATAACTGTACTCGCCCTCCATCACTAAGGCCCGTTTTCAGTGTTACTACTATGACGTACCGGCCGTTTGTGCATTTATGTGTGTGCTCGTGAGAGAGTGCCAGAGCAGTAGAGAACAGCTGTGGATTAATGTTGTCATTATTTTGTCATGTCCCTTGTTTCAGTTGCCTTACATTTGTTCAGTCGTTGGTTTAATCAAAGCCAATGAAAAATCGGTTGAATGATGATGATATCAATTTAAATCAACTGGATATAACATGCTGTAAAAGAAGGTCCTTATGGATCACGTATCAACTAGATGGACTGTATTGTTTTATACTCTCACAGAATTCGCTTCCCTGCAAAAATATGTACATTCTGACGCACACTGCACTACAGAAATATGATATCGCTAACAATGATCAACTTCTTAAGATTTTTCTACTTCTTTTCTCTTTTTCTCATTTCTTATTCTTTATTTTACGAATATATGATATGATTATCTAACACAAGACAGGAAGAATGTAAGATGAATGATAATAATATAATATATTATATAGATTATAATATAATATATAATATATATATATATAAATCACATATATATATATATATATATATTAATATAATATATATTTTTTTTTTTTTTTTTTTTTTTTTTTCTCTCTATGGTTTTGAGTGGGGGCGGGGAAGGATAACAAAGAAAATTAAGGAAAAAATAACTAGTTAAACTGAATAATGAATTTTACTAAATCCGGACTGCTTGATATAGGGATACAGAAAGGAATAGTTGATTACTTGTTAACACTTTGAAACGTAAGGAATGACCACTCCCTCCAAACTTTAGAAATAACATATGTATGTAATGGTTATAGTGTTTGGGGGTGTATGTGCTTTGATGATATTGTATAGTGTCAAGTATAGTGTCGCTCAGTTGGGATGAATTGTTACGCTATATAGTTGGATACACACATACAGCACGCAACACACAAAACACACGAGCACACACACACACCACACACACACACACCTAATAATAACTACATAGGTATATATAGACTTCAACTTATTAATTACCTAATACTATTTAATTACAATATAAACTAAATATCGCACAGGATTATAAATATAACAATTTAGATTATATATTTAAACATAGAAATAATAATGTAAAACAAACCGATAAATATACGATAAGAGAAACCTAATATGTAAAATATAGTTATATAGATAAATGAGATATGATATGATATGTATATATATTATTGTATATATATTATATTATTATATATATATATAGGTATATATATATATAGAAGAAAGTAATATATAATAATAGTAAATGGATAAATAAAAAAAAGATATATGATATAGAAGGATATATTATATATAGATATAGATAGAGAGAGAGAGAGACAGACGAGAAGTAGAGTGAGAGAAAGAGGAGAGACACAGAGGACAGAGGAAGACAGAGAGAGAGAGAGGGTGGAACACAAAAGAATAGTTATTACTTGTTAACCTTTTGAAAACGTAGGAATGCTATTCCATTTTATGAACACACACACCACAGCACACACACACACACACACGAGCGACACAACACAACACACAACATATATATATAATATATTAATATATATATATAATATGATATATATATATAATATATATATAATACACACACACACACGGAAACACATACAACACACACATGTAGTATGTAAGTATAATATAGTATATAATAGATATATATGATATATATAATATATATATATAATATGATATATAATTATATATACCACACAGCGAACACACCACACCACAGTAATACTATTTTGTGTTTTATCTTCTTACTTTCTTTCTTTTCTTTCTTCTTTGTTTGATCTCTTCTTTTTTCTGATTTGATTGACTTTTCCTATTCCTCTTTTCTCTCCTTTTCTTTCTCTCGGATTTGAATGGTTTCCAAGGTGGCTAACAACACCTATGTTGCAGGTACTCTTCTGTAGCTTCCCTTTTTCTTTGATCTTTCTTTCTTACTGTGATTTCATTCTTTCTGGGTTTGCTTTCTTTTTTTCTGATTAGAAAATGTTATCTTTCCTATTACGTTTATTCTCTCTTTTTCTTTCTTCTTCTTTCTTTCTTTTCTTCTTGTTTCTTCTTCTGTTTCTTGATTAGATTTTCTTTCCTATTGTCGTCTTTTCTCTCCCTTTCTTTTCCGTTTTCCCTTGGGTTCAAGAGTGAGGGCTAGAGAAATCAACAACCTACGGACGGTACCTCTCCTTCCCTTTTCTTTCTTCTTTCTTTCTTTCTGTTGTTTGTCTTCTTAGCGTATTGTTTCTAATTTGATTTTGTCATTTTTCACGATATGTCCACTTATACGTTCGTGCCAATTTTACTATTCTCTACTTGTTGGTTCAATAAAGAGAGAACAATAAAACAGGCTATGCAATGAACATACGTAGCGTGAGTCTTCCCTTGGTATCTTTTGCATTGCTATTCTAATTCTTATTTTCATTCATTTGCTTCTTCTTCTTGTTATATTCTGATATACGAGTTTACTATGTGACTTACTAATAGATATCAATCTGCCATATTTCTAGTTACCTTTTCTATATACGGTTACTTGATGCTATTCTTATGTTTTCTTCTTCTTCTGGATTTTTTTACTGAATGACAGTAGAATACTATCATATATCTCATTGAATTCCATACACCCAGATCATAACTCTACCCTTACTCTATTCTTTTACACTTTTATCTGATTTCGACCACTGCCGACTAATAATTACAAACACACCAACTACGTGCAATATTCTCATTAAACCATAATCACCATTAGTTATTATATTTCTTTCAACATATTCTATTACTTTCTTTTGTTCCGTGTACATCATATCCTTGCTTTAATGATATAGGAGTTTTACTGATTTCCCTAATTAAACACTTGTATATATAGCATACTTAGCACATAAGTGCGTGATTCTTGTGAGCACACAGATCCCGTTATATAGCTTTTTTTTTTTCTTTGCTTTGTTGTTCTTCTTCTTCTTTCTGATTTTGACGTTTTCTTTCCTATGATAGACACTCATATGATATCTCTAGACTTTCTTTCTTCCTTTTGGAGGTATCAGAATGGAGACTGAAAGATGACAAAAACACAAGACATATTGAAAAAAGAGAGAGAGCAGTAAAGCGGCACACTGACGCAAAGGTATTGGGACACGAAAAGGAAATACTTACGGAACGTGACTACGAGAGAGCTCTTTGGGGAACACAATACTCAAAGAGAGTTAGCTAAGAATACTCGTGGGTATGAGGGCACTGACTGTATTGATTGTTATAGTTGTTGAGTTAGTTTAATTTTGTTAGAGTTAAAATTTGATGATGTTTATTTGGTGTTGCGTATTTCCATATGGTTTGATTTGTTGTTGTGGTTTGAGGTATATAGATTTGAGATTGTATATTAATGATGCGATTTGATAGTGTTAGTTATCAGAGTAAGTTGAAGAAATAGGTTGTTGATTAGATGTGATTGTTTTTGGTTGTAGTTATTTGAATGTGTTGAAGGTTCTTTAGTTTGTTTGAATATGTTGACGTTTTGTTGAGTATGATTTGCTCAGAGGTGTATTGTAGTATTAGCTTGTTGATTTTATGTCTTATAACTTGTTTGTTTGTAGGTGAGGCCTTATTTGTATCACTCTGAATGTTGTTGTTAATTGTGCTACACACCTATGTTCGTTTTGTCAATAGTTGCTTATATTGTGAGAGGTATTTTGATCTATCTGACTCCTCGATAGCTGTGAAAAACCAATGAATAACCATTTTGAATATTATAGTAATATTGATGATACTCCTTTAAGTTAACCGTTTTATGTATAATTGCTCTATTGTTGTTTTTGATTCCTGCGCTGGTATTTTGTTGTTGTTATATCTTGATTGATGGTTGTTAATGTATATAGTCTCGCTATATGTATAAATAAAGAGCAGTGTAGAATAGAATAAGAATAGATTATGTGTGTTCCGACAGGCCGATGCACAACTTTATTATGGAGTATATAAAGGTATTATTAGTATATATGTAATAGGTCCATGTATCTATATATACCAAACGAACACATGCGCGCACACGACAGCCACACACACGCGACAGACAACAACGAACACACGCACACACACCACGCACGCACCGCAACGCACGCGGACAAGCGCACGCACCACAACATACAACAACACACACGACACCACACACACGCACATATATAAGTGTGGTGTCTCGTGTGTGTAGATATTTGCGCTCTTATGCATAACGGTAATAGTAAAATAGTAAAGACTGATTGCTTAGTTGTCTATTAATAAAAATAGCATATTTTTTTTTAGAATGCAAAAAAGAAGGAATTAAAGGATATCTAAAGCACGATGACCCCGGCAGCCCCACAGTCGAATCCCATAGTAGTGTGTTGGAAGAATTTATGCGTTTTTGAGAAGGGTTTCTGCCAATCCCTTCATGTACCTGTATAATGTCGCAATTGTTTTGTTGTTGTTGTTGTTTGTTTTTTCATGTCATTATGTTAGCGCCTATTATTAAGCCCTAAACAGTATGCTGGAATGATGTCCTCTCTCCAGTCTATTTCTGAACAGGATAATGATGATGAAACTCTCTGAATTATAAACTATAGGGTTCAAATGGATAATTGCCGTGGTTCATGTGTAGAATTTAAACACTGGAAAAATTCTAGACTCGAAGTTGATATATAATAAACACGAATTATAGTTTATTTATATATATATATATATATATAATATATATATATTATATATATATATATTTTTTTTTTTTTTTTTTTTTTTTTTTTTTAAAGACTGCAACCTGTGCGATACCTGTGCGATAACGGCGATATTATGCTGATATCAAAGGCTATATACGCGTTGCTGATACGTAATTGAATAAAGTTTATAGATAATGAGTGAATCAATAGAAACAAGAACCAGAGTGATATCTATAAAGAAATATGTCTCTTAATATCGTAGAACCGACCAGACAGACAAGTAAGTCACTCACAAGCCTCGATAAAACCCATTTACTCACATATAGTAGAATTTTGTCACGCACTCTCCTCAAGACAGCCCACGACTCTGATGATATAAATGAGCTATGACAGACAATGGGTTCCTTGGCAGCATGAGTAATATTTCCTTGGCAGGTTGAGTAAGCAAGGCCTGAGTTGTCTGCAAGCATTTTCCCGATTGTTTACGTCAGACAAGTGTTATTAAGTGATGCTATATTCTGAAGGCTGTGGATCGATGATGGCAAGTAAAGGGTTGGGTTTGTGGGTGGAGGTTCTTATTATTGGGTTGCTGTGTGTCTCTTTGTCGATCCTTTTAGTGATGTTTCTTTCTTTCTTTCTTTCGTTCTTTTTCTTTCTCTTTCTTTCTTTTATTCATTATTTTTCTTTTTCTTTCTCTTTCTTTCTTTTGTTCATTTTTTCATTCTTTCTCTCTCGTCTCTTCTCTCTCTCTCTCTCTTCTCTCTCTTCTCTCTCTCGCTCTCTCTCTCTCTCTCTCCTCTCTCTCTCTCTTCTCTCTCTCTCTCTCTCTCTCTCTCTCTCTCTCTCACGAACACACCACACACACACACAGTTTTATTAGCCTCGGATCGATCACCTTTCGTCCTGATAAAATAAAAAAGTTTTTTTGTTTTTTTTTTTGCTCTACTAATTCATTTTCATATATATTTTTTTTATAACAATTCCCTACTTTCTCCTCCCGTCATGACTTCAACTCCAGTATATTTCTCTTTTTGACAATAACTCCCTACCTTCTCCTTTATTTATGACGTCAATTCTAGGTAAACTGACGTAAATTCTCCTGACGTAACGTGCGCGACAATAAATCATAGGTATGTAGATATAACAGACATTATTGAGGTCTATAGATTACGTCACCCAGGCGAGATACCCGGAAGGTCGCTCTCTCCTTATGCTTGTTCTCTCTCTCTCTCTCTCTCCTCATCTCTCTCCTTTCGTCTCCCTCTCTGTCTCTCTCTCTCTCTCTCTCTCTCTCTCTCTCTCTCTCTCTCTCTCTCCTCTCTCTCTCTCTCTCTCTCTCTCTCTCTCCTCTCTCTCTCTCTCTCTCTCTCTCTCTCTCTCTCTCTCTGTCTGTCTCTCTGTCTCTCTCTCTCTCTCTCTCTCTCTCTTCTCTCTCTCTCTTCTCTCCCATTCTCTCTCCTTTCTCTCTCTTCCTTCTCCCTTCCCTCTTCTCCCTCTCTATATATATCCTCTTACTCCCTCTCCCCTCTCCCCTTTCTCCTCTTCCCTCTCCCTCTTTCTCCTTCCGTCTCCCTCTCCCTCTTTCTCCCTCTCTCCCTCTCCCTCTTTCTCCTTCCGTCTCCCTCTCCCCTCTTTCTCCCTCTCTCCCTCTCCCTTCTAACCACATTACCAACAAAACAAACAAACAAACAACATTCTTCCTCCACAAGCCTCCCCCCCCCCCCAAAAAAAAAAAATATGATGATGATAATGATAAATAATATAATTAATAATTAATAATAATAATATAATAATAATAATAATTAATTAATAATAATAATAATAATGATAATAACAATAATAATGATAATAATAATAATAATAATAATAATAATAATAATATAAAGAAAAAAAACATGAAAAAGAAAAAATGAAAAAAAACATGAACAATAAAAAGAAAAAAAAACATGAATAACAAAAAGGAAAACCATGAACAATAAAAAGAAAAAACCATGAACAATAAAAAAAAAAAACATGTATAATAATAAAAAAACACACACACAACAGCCGTAACGCGCCCCAAATTCGGCCGTAAATATAACGAAAACGGCAAACAAAGTTACGGTCGCCGGTATAATGAAGTATTGTGCGAGAGAAAAACGGAAAGCTTCGTTCAGGAGATTTGAATTACTGAATACGGAATCGCCGCGGAATACGAAAGGAAGAGAAGATAGGGAAAGGGATAAGCGATAAATAATGATAAAGATGAGCAATAAGAAATGAGGTTGAATAAAGATAAACATGAGGTCGAATAAAGATGGAGATGAATGATAAAAAATGAGGAATTACTGATACGAATCGCCGGAATACGAAGGAAGTGGAGATTAAGGAAAGGGATAAGCGATAAATAATGATAAAGATGAGCAATAAAAAAATGAAGCTGAATGATGATAAAGATGAACGATAAAAAATTAGGAATACGAAGGAAGAGAATGTTAAGGAAAGGGCGAGTGAAATGATAATGAAAATGATAATGAAAGAAGATGATTGATAATAATGAGGTTGAATATCGATAGAGATAAGCGACGAAAATGAGGAATTGCTGATACGAATCGCCGGAATATGAAGGAAGTGGAGATTGAGGAAAGGGATAAGCGATAAATGGTGATAAAGATGAACAATAAAAAATGAAGCTGAATGATGATAAAGATGAACGATAAAAAATGAGGAATTACTGATACGAATCACTTTTCACCGGAATACGAAGGAAGTGGAGATAAAGGTCAGGGATAAGCGATAAATGGTGATAAAGATGAACAATAAAAAATGAAGCTGAATGATGATAAAGATGAACGATAAAAAATGAGTAATTACTGATACGAATCGCCGGAATACGAAGGAAGTGGAGATTGAGGAAAGGGATAAGCGATAAATAATGATAAAGATGAGCAATAAAAAAAATGAAGCTGAATGATGATAAAGATGAACGATAAAAAAATGAGGTTGAATAAAGATGGAGATGAATGATAAAAAATGAGGAATTACTGATATGAATCGCCAGAATACGAAAGAAGAGGAGATTGAGGAAAGGGCGAGTGAAATGATAATGAAAATGATAAAGAAATAAAGATGAACGACAAAAAATGAGGCTGAATGATGATAAAGATAAACGATAAAAAAAAAATAGGAATACGAAGGAAGTGGAGATTGAGGAAAGGGCGAGTGAAATGATAATGAAAATGAGGTTGAATAACGATAGAGATAAGCGATAAATAATGATAAAGATGAGCAATAAAAAATGAAGCTGAATGATGATAAAGATGAACGATAAAAAATGAAGTTGAAGAAAGGTAAACATGAGGTTGAATAGCGATAAAAATGAGGTCGAATAAAGATGGAGATGAAGGATAAAAAATGAGGAATTACTGATACGAATCGCCAGAATACGAAGGAAGTGGAGATTAGGGAAAGGGCGAGTGAAATGATAACGAAAAGAATATAAAAATAAAGAAAATAAAAAAATATGAAAATAAAGAAAAGAAGATAAAAAAGAAAGGGCGAGAGAATTGATAACGGAGAGAATAATGATAAAGATGAACGATAAAAAATGAGGCTGAATGATGATAAAGATAAACGATAAAAATTAGGAATACGAAGGAAGTGGAGATTGAGGAAAGGGCGAGTGAAATGATAATGAAAATGAGGTTGAATAACGATAGAGATAAGCGATAAATAATGATAAAGATGAGCAATAAAAAATGAAGCTGAATGATGATAAAGATGAACGATAAAAAATGAGGTTGAATAAAGATAAACATGAGGTTGAATGGCGATAAAAATGAGGTCGAATAAAGATGGAGATGAATGATAAAAAAGTGAGGAATTACTGATACGAATCGCCAGAATACGAAAGAAGAGGAGATTGAGGAAGGGGCGAGTGAAATGATAACGAAAATGATAATGAAAGAAAGATGAATGATAAAAAATGAGGCTGAATGATGATAAAGATAAACGATAAAAAAAATAGGAATACGAAGGAAGTGGAGATTAGGGAAAGGACGAGTGAGATGATAATGAAAAATTGATGAATGAAAAAAGATGAATGATAAATAATGAGGTTGAATAACGATAGAGATAAGCGATAAATAATGATAAAGATGAGCAATAAAAAATGAAGCTGAATGATGATAAAGATGAACGATAAAAAATTAGGAATACGAAAGAAGAGGAGATTGAGGAAAGGGCGAGTGAAATGATAATGAAAAGGATAATGCAAAAAAAAGATGAATGATGAAAATGAGGTTGAATAACGATAGAGATAAGTGATAAATAATGATAAAGATGAGCAATAAAAAATGAAGCTGAATGATGATAAAGATGAACGATAAAAAATGAAGTTGAAGAAAGGTAAACATGAGGTTGAATAGCGATAAAAATGAGGTCGAATAAAGATGGAGATGAAGGATAAAAAATGAGGAATTACTGATACGAATCGCCAGAATACGAAGGAAGAGGAGATTAGGGAAAGGGCGAGTGAAATGATAACGAAAAGAATATAAAAATAAAGAAAATAAAAAAATATGAAAATAAAAAAAGAAGATAAAAAAGAAAGAATTGATAACGGAGAGAATAATGATAAAGATGAACGATAAAAAATGAGGTTGAATGATGATAAAGATAAACGATAAAAAAAAATAGGAATACGAAGGAAGTGGAGATTGAGGAAAGGGCGAGTGAAATGATAATGAAAATGATAATGAAAAAAAGATGAATGATAAATAATGAGGTTGAATAATGATAAAGATAGACGATAAAAAATGGAATACGAAGGAAGTGGAGATTAAGGAAAGGGCGAGTGAAATGATAATGAAAAGAATAATGAAAAAGATGATAAATGATGAAAAATTATGGAGACAAGAGATGAAGTATGACAGGATGATAATAAGAGTGAGATGATAACGAAAATAACGAAAAGAATAATGAAAAAAATGATGAATGATGAAAATTGATGATGATAAGGGTGAAATGATAACGAAAATAACGAAAAGAATAATGAAAAAGATGATAAATGATGAAAATTGATGATGATAAGGGTGAAATGATAACGAATAGAATAACGATAGAGATGAACGATAAAGAATGAGGAATTACTGATACGAATCGCTTTTCGCCGGAATACGAATTAGAGATTAAGGAAAGGGCGAGAGAAATGATAACGGAGAGAATAACGATAGAGACGAAAGATAAAAAATGAAGCTGAATGATGATGAAAATGAACGATAGAAAATGAAGCTGAATGATGATGAAAATGAACGATAAAAAATGAGGTTGAATAAAGACAAAGATGAGGTTGCATAACGATAGAAATGAGAGATAAAAATGAGGTTGAATAAAGATGGAGATGAAGGATAAAAAAATGAGGAATTACTGATACGAATCGCCAGAATATGAAGGAAGAGAAGATTAAGGAAAGGACGAATGAAATGATAACGAAAAAGATAACGAAATAGACGATAGATGATGAAAATTGATAGAGACAAGTGATGAAGGATGAAAGGATGATAATAAGAGTGAAATGATAACGGAAATAACGAAAAGAATAATGAAAAAGATGATAAATGATGAAAATTGATGATGATAAGGGTGAAATGATAACGAAAATAACGAAAAGAATAATGAAAAAGATGATAAATGATGAAAATTGATGATGATAAGGGTGAAATGATAACGAATAGAATAACGATAAAGATGAACGATAAAGAATGAGGAATTACTGATACGACTCGCTTTTCGCCGGAATACGAATTGGAGATTGAGGGAAGGGCGAGAGAAATGATAACGGAGAGAATAACGATAGAGACGAAAGATAAAAAATGAAGCTGAATGATGATGAAAATGAACGATAAAAAATGAGGTTGAATCAAGATAAACATGAGGTTGCATAACAATAAAAATGAAGTTGAATAAAGATAGAGATGAACGATAAATAATGAATTACTGATACGAATCGCCTCTCTCCAGAATACGAAGGAAGAGATGAAAGAAAGGGCGAGTAAAAGGATAACACAAAGAATAACGTTAAAGATGAACGATAGAAATTAGGAATACGAAAGAAGAGGAGATTAAGGAATTAATGAATGAAAGGATAACGAAAAAGATAACGAAAATGAGGATGAATAATGAAAAATGATGGAGACAAGTGATGAAGGATGAAAGGATGATAATGAGAGTGAAATGATAACGAAAAGAATAACGATAAAAATGAACGAAAGAAAGACCAATGATAGATAAATCGATACACAGATGATCAAATGAATAATAAAAAAGTAAATAATGAAAGTAAAGATAAGGGAAGATAAGGAACAAATGATGAAATATAATGATATAATGAAGAATCATTGAATGAACTTCATCATATAAAATGTGTGTGCGCGTGTGTCTGTGTGTGTATGTGTGTGTGTGTGTGCGCGCGCGCCTGTATGTGTATGTGTGTGTGTGCCTGTGTGTGCGCTTGTTGTGTTGTGTGTTGTGTGTGTGTGTGTGTGTGTGTATGGTGTGTGTGTGTGTGTGTGTGTGTGTGTGTGTGTGTGTGTGTGTGTGTGTGTGTGTGTGTGTGTGTGTGTGTGTATGTGCGCGGCGCCTGTATGTGTACGTGTGTGTGTGCCTGTGTGTGTGTGTGTATGACCGCAAGAGAAACAGAATGACGATTAGCATAAAAGCATAAATAAACAAATAAACAGCAAACGCGTTGATTGTAACCTAACGCGCTCTTGATGAGATGGCAAAAGGATCTCTAAATTCCCTCCCAAGTTTATGGTTCTTCTTCATCCTTCTCTTCTACAGGGTCGTTAGTGGTATTAAGTATAGTCATTAGTTTCGTGTCTCTATTTTGTGTTTGTTTGTCTCGGTTTTCTCTTCTTTATTCGCTTATGCTTTCTTTTTTTTTCTTCTGTTTTCTTTTCTTTTTTCTTTCTTTGCCTTTCTTCCGTTCTCTTTTTTTTTCTTCTCTCCTTTCTCTTCTCTTTTCCTTTCTTCCCTTTGCTTGTCTTGACCTTCTATTCTCTCTTCTTTCTCTTCTTTCCTTCTTCCTTCTCTATTCTACTCTGATTTTCTCTCTTCTCTTTGTTGCTATTCTATTCTCTCCTTTCTCGTCCTTCCTCAGTTTTTTTTTTTTTTTCTTTCTCTTTCTTTCTCCGTCGCCCCCCCCCCCCCTCCCTTTTTTCTCTTCTCGTACATCAACGAAAAGAATTCTATTAAGTTCATAACCAAAAAATAAAAATAAAA
>NW_020869527.1:670515-673015 GCF_003789085.1 Penaeus vannamei | reverse complement strand
ATTATATATATATATATATAATATATATATATATATAGATAGATAGATAGATAGATAGATAGATAGATAGATAGATAGATAGATAGATAGATAGATAGATAGATAGATAGATAGATATAGATATAGATATAGATATAGATATAGATATAGATACAGACGAACATATATAATATATATAATATATATATATATATATATATATATATATATATATAGTATATATATATATATATATATATATATATATATATATATATATATATATATATATATATATACTTGCACTCTTACATATATAGGATACATTTTTCCGTTAGCACAGCCCGCTTAATCAAACACCATATGTTCAATATTTTCCAATTGTAAACATACAGATATAAATACGACAAATAAATAATATTCTCTTCTCGGATTAATTTAATGACCAATCTAACGGGTATCACTTTTTATGTAAACACAATTAGCATCTGGAAACAAAATATATATATACATACATAATTCCGTGTTGACAGCGCTGCAGGAAAATCAACAATGATAATTTTGATTTATAAGAAATCAAAGTGGGAATCAGCAGTGATATCATTTTTATTTCCGGGTCGTGGGAGAGTGTGAGGGGAGAGAGACACAAAAGAAAGGGGAGAAAGAGCAGGTGGATAAAATTTTAAAGGGAATGAGGTCAAATCAGGTCATATTGAGAGGGAATGAGGGAGAGAAATGGTGATGATAATGATAGAAATGATAATAATAATGATGCTAATGATAATAACAAAGATAGTAATTACGATATTGATAATAATGATAACGATCATAATGAAAATAATGTTAATGATAATAATAATGATTAATAATAATGTTTCTCTCTATTTTTGTGTCTCTCTTTCTCTGTTTTTTTTTTTTTTTTGTTTCTCTCTTTGTTTCTTTCTCTCTGTTTCTTTCTATTTTTGTCTCTTTTTCTCTGTTTTTTTTTTATTTTTGTGTTTCTATTTTCTTGTTTTTTTTTTGTCTTTTTTCTCTTTGTTTCTCTCTATTTTTGTGTTTCTATTTCTCTGTGTTTTTTGCTTGTGTGTTTGTTTGTGTGTTTGTTTGTTTTTCTCTTTGTTTCTCTCTATTTTTGTGTTTCAACTTCGCTGTGTTTTTTTCTCTCTCTTTGTTTCTTGTCGTTTTTGTGTCTTTGTCTGTGTGATTTTTGTTTTTTCTCTTTGTTTCTCGCTATTTTTGTGTCTCTCTTTCTCTGTTTTTTATTTCTCTCTTTGTTTCTTTCTATTTTTGTGTCTTTTTTTCTCTGTGTTTTCTATTGTTTCTCTCTTTGTTTCTCTCTATTTTTGTGTGTTTCTTTGTTTAATTCTCCGGGTATGGCGTTCTTTTTCTTTCGTCTTCTTTTGGTCTTTGTTTTTGGTTTTATGTTTCGGTTACGGGTTTGTTGTTGCTCTTATTCCCTCCTTCGCCTCGTCCCATCGCTATCCACTTTATCCACTTCACTCCTCTTCCTCTCGTCTCGCTTCTCGCTCTCCTTGTCTTCTCTTCCTCCTCCTCTCCTTCTTTTTCAATTTGCTCTTAATCCCTCTTTTCTTTTCTGACAGGTATAAGGTTCTAGGGTTCTGGCAGGTATAAGGTATGGGAGAAAGGTATGGAGAAGAACAGATGGATAAAAATTTTAAAGGGAATAAGGTCAAATCAGGTCATATTGAGAGGGAATGAGGGAGAGAAACGATGATAGATAATTATAGAAAAGATAATAATAACCATGCTAATGATAACATAATGAAAATAATGATAATGATAATAATGATGATAATAATAACGACAACAATAATGATAGTGATAATAAGAGTAATACTATGTCTCGTCGCCTCACCCTCTGACAGGTATAAGGTTCTAGGGTTGCCTGCTATACTCAAATCATATTAACGTGGCAGTTATAGCAGTCCCCGAAGAGATATAACGAAGAACGAACGTGATTGGCCAGTCAGAAAAGGGGTTGGAAAGTTAGGCGTATGAGAACGTGCCGGTCTTTGGGTCCTGGGGTTGAGGTCTGGTCTCGTTCCTTCTCGGTTTCGCTGTGTGTTTTTTTGTTTGTTTGTTTGTTTTAATTTTGTTTGTCTCTGTTTTTTTGTTTCCTTTTCTCTGTTTTTTTTTTTTTGTTTTGTTTCTTTCTTTGTTTCTCTATGTTTTTGTGTTTCTATTTCTGTTTTTTTTTTTCTCTCTCTCTCTGTTTTTGTGTTTCTATTTCTGTTTTTTTTTCTCTCTCTCTCTGTTTTTGTGACTATTTCTCTGTGTTTTTGGTTTCTTTCTATTTTTGTGTTTCTATTTCTCTGTGTATTTGTTTCTCTTTGTTTCTCTCTATACTTGTGTATCTATTTCTCTGTGTATTTGTTTCTCTTTGTTTCTCTCTATTCTTGTGTATCTATTTCTCTGTGTATTTGTTTCTCTTTTTGTTTCTCTCTATTTTTGTGTCTCTTTGTCTGTGTGTTTTTTGTTTTTCTCTTTGTTCCTCGCTATT
>NW_020869527.1:653015-665515 GCF_003789085.1 Penaeus vannamei | reverse complement strand
TAGAAAAAAAGAATAATATTCGTCTTCCTAAGCGATATGAATTAAGGGATCATTTTAAAGTGAAAGGGAGCATCAAATTCGGTGCAATCTTGCCTTTAAAACTATTCATTTGAAAAAGAAATCGTTAGTCACTTGAATTTTTGAATCTGGGCGACGTTTTCGTGTTCAAGATGACGGGGAAACTTTTTAATGTTTTTCTTGTCTTTTCTTTTATGACTGTCTCGCTCGGTACTCTGGGAAAACACATGTCGACAAGAGAAATAATACGCATAAAATTATTTACCAAAAATCTACAATACATTTTTTTTCTCTCTCTTTTTGAGTGTATGTGTGTGTGTGTGTGTGTGTGTGTGTGTGTGTGTGTGTGTGTGTGTGTGTGTGTGTGCATTTGTATTTTTTGGCGTGTAATAAAACACCTGAAATAAGTGTATATTTTTACCAAACCTCCTACCCTCCTCCCCCTCCCACCCTCCCTCACCCAACCCCCTTCTCCTCGTCACTCTATTTCTTCCAAGATAAGATTCCAAATCCAGCTACAGGTTCTGAAAAGGAGATTATTATACCCAAAGCTCTTCTCAAAACCAGCGAGTGTGAAGGCAGTTACTGGGTGGGAGAAGCACCTGATTTCAATACCTTGAAGATGAGGGCAAGGAACTGACAGAAATATCTCATAAGTCCCATCAAAGTTTTAGTAAAAGACTTGGCTATTTATGTTCTTTTCACTTGTTCGTTCCGGTAGATAATTTATTCAGATATGTTAAAAAAACTTGGCTATTTATGTTCCTTTCACTTCCGTTCAATTACTTGTTCGTTCCGGTAGATAATTTATTCAGATATGTTAAATGTTATTAAGGTCTTGAGCAACGTGGTCTAATTTAGTCAATTTTACCATAAATTAGCTATTTAGACTTTACGTCGGATACTTTACTCAATTTTACCATAAATTAGCTATTTAGACTTATTCTGTCAGTTGGTAACATTCTTTGCCCTAGTTTCGTTAAATTTGGATCTTTGGGCTATTTTCTAGACGAAGGAACTAGACCACTGGTATTTAACGTGGGATTAATTAAACCCCCTTTTATTATGACAATGGGAAAATATATGGTGAAAGGCCTAGGCTTGTGTGGTATAACTTGAAAGACAGCCTATGTGGTCGATTTTTATTTGTTGTTGTTGTTTTCAATCCTCATCCTACATCCCTGGTGCAGAGTTGCTATTTAAGGGTTTTTGTCTCGAATTCGTCGACTTTTGGTTGACTTTTGCAAATTTTCTCTTACATGTGTATGTGAATCGGGTTTCTTCGCTGATGAAACAATGAAGACAAGGGGAAGGAACTGCTTGAAAGATGATAACAGGTCTTCGAATTGCTAATTTGACTTACTCGATTAATATGCAGTATTCCTTCTAATTATGACTCTGGTGTTTCGATTTCCTCTATCTTATACGTGATTGGATAACATATTTTTATTATAAATTGATGTGTTCAAATCCTTACGTGTTATTTTTTATGTGAAACTAGAAGGATGAACTGCAAAAAAAGTCCTCCAACAAATAGTATCTTTTCGTAGACTTTACACATAAACATGGTTCTATTTTCCATATTTCTGAAGTAGGAAAAGCAATTCATCCAGACAAAGGGGTAAACAGGGAAAGACATCAATGCAAAAGGTATAAGCAACAAAATTAATATTAATTAATATTATTAATGAAGAAAACTGTTAATTGTTGAAAATACCCAAACAATCTTTAAATCTTCCTGGCTTAATTTATCTCCCTGCTTGCCAAAGACTTTCTTCAATCAGCTGATCTCGTTCTTGCGGTTAAACTTTCGTCTTATTTGACCTGAAAGCAGCGGCTATGGCGGTACTTGGGCCTGTACCGTCGCTAGTGTACCGCCGCCCTCACCTAATCTTATCGAATCCACAACAGGTCATTTACAGCACGAAAGAGAGGGTCATTGATCGCAGGGAAGGTGTAGTTACATGGTCGGTTTGTTGAAATTGTCCGAGACCCGACACAATATTCTTCTATACCGACATGCATATACACGGAAATATATACATATCTGTCTATTTGATATACATTTATCTATCGTCTATCCGGTAGATATGCATGGCTTGACTGATAGATATTCATTTATTTCTGTGTATAGATGAATATTTACTGGATCGGACCTTGCACCATTTTAACAGTTTTCTTGTTATATCGTGTAGATAATATCGGATTTTTATTCTTTATTAATTATATTTTCTTCGGTTAGGTTGCCACTTAGAAGACAGAGAAACAGTTATGTTATTTTCTTCTTTTGGAAAAAAAAATAATAACTTCTCAAGAACAAGGCCACACAAGATTAATTTCGAGGAATTTGAGGGAGGGAAGGAAAAGTGTGAGGAATATGAGGTAGAAGTAAGTGGGGTGTGGAGGAGGGGAGGAGGGGTAGGAAGGGTGAAAGGAATTAGAGAGTAAAAGAGACGTGAGAGAGAGAGGGAGAGTGTGATAAGCAGCTCGCGGGAACGTAAGTATAGAACCTTTTCGTAAAATAAGTAATAATAAATAAACAATTTTTAAAAATCATAAAAAATAGAAAAAAAAAAATAAAAAAGTTTCTTGTACTTTTTGTTTTGAGATATTTGACTGCGATAGATAGATGTTTTTGGAAAAAATATATATATACACATTTTTAGCTGCCATCTCGAACATGAAAATGGCGGCCATTTTGGAAAATTCAAATAGTCCCAGCGGAATGAAACATCCCTTTGTGTTTTCTATAGCTTTTAGAATTTAAAATGCAAATTTTTAGAAGCACATAAAAAAGAAACAAAAAGACCCCCCCCCCAATAAAGAGGTGAAAATAATAATAGTAATAATTCTTGTAGCTTTTGTTTCGAACACAAAAAATAAAAGAAATAAAGAGAAAAAACTCGAACAGGAGAGAAAAAAAAATCATTTCTTGTATTTTTGGTTTCGAGTAATTTGACTCTGAAATGAGTCCTAAGATAGATGTTTGGAAAAATAAATACCCTTTTTTAGATGCCATCTCGAATATGAAAATGGCGGCCATTTTGGAAAACTCCATTCCTCTGTGCATTTCTATAGCTGAACGATTTTTGGAAGCACAGAAAATAAGAAAGAAAAGAAGAAAAAACTTGATCTGTAGCAAAAAGAAAAAAAGAAAGAAAGAAAGAAAAACGTGAAAGAAAGATAAAAAACGTGAAAGAAAGAAAAAAAACGTGAAAGAAAGAAAGAAGAAAAACGTGAAAGAAAGAAAGAAAAAAACGTGAAGAAGAAAAAGAAAAAAGAAAGAAAAAGAAATATTAATATGAAATAGAAAAAACGAATAAACCTTAAAAAATAAACTCCTCGCCTGAAATTTAGCCAATAAGAAAACGGAAATAAACAAAATAACAAAGGAAATAGAGCGAACAGATGCAGAGAGAGAGAGAAAAGAAAGATAGAACAGAAAATATATATATATGATTACTTCCTCTCCTTTCCCGGTTAAAATCCATTTATTGGACGAGGGAGAAGGAAGATGCTAGATAAAGAGAGGAAGGGGAAGAAATGATAAGAAAATATTACACGAACAGAAAGAAAGAAAAAAGACAAAAAAAATTAAAATGAAGCAGGTTTCGTAAACTTCTCGTCTTTCTTATGTCTTCTGTTTTTTTCTCTTCTTTCTCTGCTTTCTCTTCCTCATTTTTCCCACCTCCTTGTTTTTCTTTCTCTTCTCGTCCTATTGTTTCTTTTAGTTTTTTTTCGTTCTTATCGTCCTCTTTATTATCCTATTTCCTCCTTTTCCTCTTTCTCCTTCTCTTCATTCCCTTTCTTATTCTTCCTCCTCCTTCTTCTCCTCCTTATCCTTCTCCTCTTACTCTCCCCTCCTCCTCCCTCCCTCCCTCTCCTCTCTCCCTCCTCTCCTCCTCTCCTCCTCTCTCCTCCCCTCCCCTCCTCCCTCCTCCTCCTCTCCTCCTCCTCTCCTCTCCCTCCTCTCTCCTCTCCTCCTCTCCTCCTCTCCTCTCTCCCCTCCTCCTCCTCCCTCCTCCTTCCCTCCTCCTTCTCCTCCTATCTACCTTCCTCATCCTCCTATTCCCTTCTCTTCCTTTTTTTGCCTCCTCTTTCTCCTTTACCTCCTTCCTCCATCTCCTCCTCCTTTCCCTTCTCTTCCTTTATGGCCTCCTCTTTCTCCTTTACCTCCGCCTCCTCCATCTCCTCCTCCTCCCTCCCTCCCCCCCCCACGCCCCTCCCCACGCCCCCCACACGCCCTACCCCCCCCACCTACTTAATTACAGCTGTAATAATCGATCATCGCTCACGTACTGGCAGGTACCCTTTGCCTCTCGCGGAACTGGTGATTAAGCCTGAAATATCGAGACATGAAGAGCGAAGGAGGAGGGAAGGAGGAGAGAGAGAGAGGGGGAGGGAGTGGGAGAGAGGGGGGGGGAGAGGGAGGGGGGAGGAAGGGAGTGGAGGGAGGTGGGGAGGTGGGAGAGGAGGGGGGGAGGGAGGGAGAGAGGTGGGGAGGAGGGAGAGAGAGGTGGGGAGGAGAGAGAGAGGGAAGGAGGAGGAGAGAGAGGGAGGGAGGGAAGGAAGAGAGAGGGAGAGAGGGGAAAGAAGGAAGGGAGAGAGCGAGAGGGAGAAAAAGAGAACGAAGGAAGGAGAAACAGAGAGAGAAGAGGGGGAAGGAGAGTACGAAGGAAGGAGAATAAAAAGAGATAGACGGAAGAAAGAAAACACAGAGAGAGACAAAAGATATAGATTTAGAATTAACTGATAGATATATAGACTGATAAATAGAAAAAACAGACAGAGACAGAGAGAGCGAAGAGTAATAAAGATGGGAAGAACCATTATAAACGTCCAATCGAGTGTTTGACAAGAGAGTGAGCAGTGAAGAAAAGGGACGAAGCAGAGAGAGAGAGAGAGAGAGAGAGAGAGAGAGAGAGAGAGAGAGAGAGGGGGGGGGGAGGCGAAAGAAAAAAATCATAAAGCAAAAAGAAAACAGATCTTTAAAATAGTAGAAAGTAGACTAAAACGCATAAAAAGAAGAGTAAGAGAGAGAAAAAAGATGGGAAGAGAGAGAGAGAGAGATAGAAAGACAGAGAGAGTGAGTGAGAGAGATACAGAGAGAGAGAGGAAGGGAGAGAGAGAGAAAAGAGAGAGGAGAGAGAAGAGAGAGAGAGAGAAGAGAGAGAGAGAGAGAGAGAGAGAGAGAGAGAGAGAGAGAGAGAGAGAGAGAGAGAGAGAGAGAGAGAGAGAGAGAGAGAGAGAGAGAGAGAGAGAAGAGAGAGAGAGAGAGAGAGAGAGAGAGAGAGAGTGGAGAGGGAAGACCATAAATTCTAAATGCTGAGACGTTGAGAGGTCTTGAAATATCCTTCCCTTCTCTGCGTCTTTTGGTAAAAAGAAAAAAGGAAAAAAGAAAAGCTTTCGCATGCTTCTATTCCTGCCTTCTTTCTTCTTTTCCTTGTGTGTATACCTGTATGTGTGTGTGTGTGGGTGCGTGCGTGTGTGTGTGTGTGTGTGTGTGTGTGTGTGTGTGTGTTTTGTATTGTGTGCGTGCGTGTGTGTGTTTTGGTGTGTGTGTGTGTTGTGCTGTGTGCGTGTGTCTTTTGTTTGTGAGATCTCTGTGTGTATGTGTGTTTTGTGTGGTGGGCGTGTGTGTGTGTGTTTTGTGTGTGTGTGTCTTTTGTGTGTGATGTGTGTACGTGTGTGTGTTTTGTGTGAGATCTGTGTGTGTGTGTGTGTGTGTGTGTGTGTGTGTGTGTGTGTGTGTGTGTGTGTGTGTGTGTGTGTGTGTGTGTGTGTGTGTGTCATGTGTGTGTGTGAGATCTGTGTGTGTGTGTGTATGTGTGTGTGTGTGTTGTGCTGTGTGCGTGTGTTTTTTTTGTGTGTGAGATCTCTCTGTGTGTACGTGCGTGTTTTGTGTGTGCAAGATATATGTGTGTATCTGTGTTGTTTTTGTGTGAGAGATATGTATGTGTGTGTTTATCACTCTAAACAAGTAATGGCAATAATCGGAAGTAAGAAACCATTACACAAAGCCACCAAAACGCATAAAAAGTCGAGAATATCAGCCGGTTTGTTAGAATTGTGCGAGGCCCGACCCAAAGAATATTCGTATACTTGACATGCATAAATAAAGAAATAAATGCATATTTATCAATCTAGCCATGCATATCAACCCGGCAAACGGATGGCTATAGGTATATCTATCAGATATATAGATATCTATCAGTCTAGTCACGCATATCAACCCGGCAAATAGATGGTTGAATGTATATCTATCAGATATATAGACAGATATGTTTATTTCTGCATCTGTATTTATGAAAATTCATTGGGTCGGGCCTGGCACAATTTTAACAAACCGGCTGGAAGTCAAGCTGCATCAGAGTGCCAGGCAGCCCACGCTAAGACCGAGGCTATCTACTGTCGAGACTAGGACTGACCTTGATCGTGAAGCTGTACTTATATATGTGTAGACACGACGTCGAAAAAAAATCTGAGACCGAGGCTATCTACTGTCGAGACTAGGACTGACCTTGCTCGTGAAGCGGTACTTATATATGTGTAGACACGACGTCGAAAAAAAAGCAAAAGAGAAAAAAAAATCATAAAAGCCAATATAAAAGAGAATGGTTGACTTCTACAACGATCTCGAAAATGTATTAGAAGCAGTGGAACAAAGAAATGAGAATATAATAGAACTCTGAAATCGGGAGACTGCACAAAGCCTAGCAGATAATGCGAACGAACTCAGGAATTAAAAAAGCTAGGAGATGCGAAGGCAGAGAAATAGGAAAAGGAAGAACAGGAGGATTTCCAAGTAAGTGAAATTGTCACATAGACTGAGAAGGAAAAGAAGCTAATTGACGTCTTGAAAGGAACAAACAGACACAAAGTTGGGTGATAAAGCGAAAGTCCGAGAGCGTAATGCAATAAATATGAAAGGCAGACAGAATTAAGAACACATCCAGGATGACGTGATAAAAATTGTTGCAATCTTTGCCTGTGTAAATAAAGACCATTTTATATTGGTTAATCCCAGGAGATGAAACTGATAGGTATAAACTATATATACTACAAATTCTCAGAAGACATTGAAAAAAAGGAAAACATGTCTTTTGAAAAATATTCCTAATACTAGCCTATAAGGAATTCTTGCAAAATTGAAGATTAGCAAATTAAAAAAAAGGGAAAGCGGTTTCCATGCGAAGTGCAGAGACAGACAAGCATTAGAGGTGCAAACAGTGCCAAAAAAACATTTTTACTTCTGAAACAATAATGAACCTAATAAATCAAATGTGTTATGCATTACTGAAGCTTAATTTAACCCCGCTAATGAAAATGCAAAGTTCAACTCAAAGACTATGATATTTGGAGGAAAATTGGATAACTTTATAGCAGCGAAATAATAAAACAAACAAAGGAAGGATTAACAATAAAGCAACTGAAGATTAAACAAGATCCCTCGACATTTTAATATCCGAAGACGAAGCAAACATTTTAAAAATTTCTTTCATTTACCTTATACATCCGTATGGTTATATTTATAGAATGTTCAAGATATGTTTCAGTTTAAAGGAATTATCATGAGTGGATCCCAAAATCAAAAAAAAATTTCTAGAACCAGGATCTCTGACAACTCACACGACTGGGCTATTTAGAGTTGAAGAAAGCGAGTTATAAGAAATTGTAGGTAAATGTAATATTTATCCATTCGAAACATCATGGAAGGAGGCACGGACAGACTTGATATTCTCGAGAAACAAGGATGGCAAATAAGAATGAAATATTGCTTTCTCTTGATGAAAAAAAGATGATCAGAGAGAATATTGAAGACAATGACCAAAATTGGGATACACGTCGACAGGAAAAATATACAGGCGGGCGATATACAAGATTTTGTGAAATGTATTCTCTGAAGGAATCGATAGATTAGTGCCAGAATTCGAGACCGAAGTTAGAAAACACCAAAAGTGGTTTAACGTAAAATTTAGAAGAACAAGGGAACAGAAACAGGACCTATGGGAAAGATATAGTTAATCAGCAACAGAAGAAAGATTAAAGAAAGTGGAAAATAAGTAAAAGACCATGAGAGAGGTTATGATAAATTCAAGGATATGATTAATAACAAACGTGCCAACCAAAACATTTCTTCAGTCCGTGAGAAGTAAGACTAAAGACAAAGATCGACACGAGAACTTTGTCTTTAGGAAAGAATTATGTGAGAGACCATAAATGAAAAATTTGAAGACACGCTTTAAAAAAAAAAAAAAAAAATCCTGTACTATAATTCACTCTATATAAATGAATAAATGAATTATTAAAAGGTTAGACAAAATGAAAGCGACTCCGTTGACCATTAAAACTGACATTCCAAATTCACTGGAAAAGAGAAAAGCTAACCATATCTATACGAACTGGTGTGTTATGCAAACTAGAAAAGCAAATAATGAAACTTTTACCTAAAAAAGGCAATTTGATATTTAGGGTAAACAGTCCAGAGATACAATAACATAGATACACCTGAGTAAACTGTAGAACTCGATTTTCAAAAGGTATTTGATAAAGTGTCGCAAAAAAGACTGAAACAATCAGATACATACACTATAAATGCAATTAAAGAGATCTATTTTTATCGATTTATAGGGAGATGCGACCTGTACCTTGTAATATATACCTCCATTGTAATTCTAACATGAGAAAGAGATTTTAGACTATTTTGAATATTCTTCAAATATCAAAAAAGTCTTAAAGATATCTAGACATGATAAGTGGGATATTCACCAGCTCCTTCTCAATTGCAATGT
The DNA here is from genome assembly GCF_003789085.1 of Penaeus vannamei. NCBI lineage: Eukaryota > Metazoa > Arthropoda > Malacostraca > Decapoda > Penaeidae > Penaeus > Penaeus vannamei. The sequence continues at coordinate 656,705 of NW_020869527.1, read as the reverse complement.
TGAATTCCTTGAGTTTGAGAATGTTGCAATGGTCTCATGTTCAATTTCCTCAATATTGATCTTGCACTTATGCTATAGCGCTGCCAAAGTTGTGCATTTCGTAAACAGGAAAACAATGCGGTTTTACGAAATGTGTATCTTTTATGAATAGAATATGAACATATCTAAGAGAAAAATATGTATCTCTCTCTCTCTCTCTCTCTCTCTCTCTCTCTCTCTATATTATATATATATATATATATATATATATATATATATAATATATATATATATATATATTATATACAAACTTTAAACAGTCCATCTTCATACATAAAACATTTAATCTGAATAAGCCCCCCCTAAAAAAGGGATAATAAGAAGAAAAAGAAGAAGAAAACAGTGTTAGTGACAAAGAATAGATTGTAGCGACCAAGATATAATGTAATTCATTTTACAACACACACACACACACCACACACACACACACACACACACACACACACCACACACACACACACACACACACACACACACACACACACACACACACACACACACACACACACACACACACACACACACATTACATATGCATATATAGATAGATAGATAGATAGATAGATATATATTATATATATATATATATATATATATATATAATATATATATATATATATATATAATATATAATATAATATATATATTATATATATATTATATATATATATATATATATATATATATATATATATATATATATATAACTCCAGTACATCCTGTTCGGTACCCTTTATTTCATTTTTCCCGGAGACCCTTTGTTCGCTTGTCATCGATACGAGAACTGAAACTACTTCCTCCTCTTGCTTCACTCTCCCTTGCAAATCCTAGTTATGTTGCAAATCATAATTCTCCTTCAATTTTGCAAGTTTTCTTTTCTTCAGTCTGTCAGCGTTGCTTAAAGCCCCTTGCACATGACTTCCATTTAACGGATTGCCCACTAGGGGGGCGTGCCGTTCCTGATGCAGGTGTGTTGTGTGTGTGGATAAAATTCATTAATTGAACTGACTGTGTGTGTGCTGTGTGTGTGTGTGTAGTGTGTGATGTGTGTGTTACAACTGTTTATCATAGTACACACTCATATTTGTGAGAATAGATAAGTTGATTGATTATCAAATCCATTATGTTGATCTTTGTGTGTGTGTGTGTGCTAGGATTTCATTGTGTGTAGTGTTGTGTATTGTGTGTGTTATGATTGTGTGTGTTTGTATCGTGTTGTGGGCTGTCGTTGTGTGAATGTAATGGTGTGCGTGGCAAATGTGTGTGTGTGTGAGTGTTGTGTGATTGTTGCTGAGTGTGTTTTGTGTGTGGGTGTGTGTAGTATGTGTTCTGTGTGTGTGGTGTATATATATAGTCATCCGTTAAGATTCTAAATGTGTGTGTGTTGTGTTATGTGATTAATATAATGTGATGTATGATAACTATATCATTTTGTGTGGTGTGTGTGTGTGTGTGTTTGTTGGTGTGTGTTGTGTGGTGTGTATTGTGTGTGACTAATCTACCCGTGTAGATGGTATGTGTGGATATACTTGTGTATGTGTATACTGCGATGTGTGTGTGAATAATAGAGACAGAATGATTTGTTTCTATCAGTATTTTGTGTGTACCGCTATGTGTTGTGTTAAATGATCGCACTAATTGTGTGACAAATGTGTGTGTGTGAGATGGTATATTGATACGATATAGCATCTATCATATATTCGTTGTCTCCTATATATACAACAAAGGATAATAACATCTTCATATATTCTTGGTGTGTTGAGTGAAATCAGGTGGCGTGTTAATCTATACTGTGTGTGTGTATGTGTGTGGTGTCGGTGTGTGTGTGTTTGTGTGTGTGTGTAGTTATGTGTTTGGGTGTGTGTGTGTGTGTTGTGTGTGGTGTGTGCTGTACATCTAGTGGCTTATGATTCAACAATGTGTTCGTGTGTGTATACATCCAATATTTGTAGTGTGTGTGTGTGATAAATAATAACAGACTATATGTTGTGCTTGTGCAAAAGATAACAATTAGCATATGTGCTGTGCTTGAATATGAATACTAGTATAATTGTGTAGTGTGTGTAGTGTGTGTGTGTGTGTGTACTACATTGCGTGCGTTGCACACCGGCCTGAAATCTATCTACACAATATAGACATACACATACACAAATACTGACAATTAACTAGATGGACAAGATGGTATACGTGCTTGTGTGTGTGAATGTATTCATTATATGCATGTTGTGTGTGCGAGTAGGTGTGCGGCGTAGTGCAGAAGAGAGCCCCATAGAACACGTACAGGTCAGCTGAACAAAAATACGAGCGCACACGGACACCTAATTACACCGTATCCTGTAACTTTAAAAGAACACATACATCATGGGAGATTAAAAGTAAACCCAGGCTACTTAACATTACACTACCTGCTACGTGGATAACAAATGATATCCAGTTAGGATAATAAACGTCACGTGTTTACGAAGTTACAACTTAATTGCTTCATATAAGACTTGGTTAAAAGTTAGGGCGAGGGACTTTTGGAACCAGCTACGTTCTGTTCAGACTCTCGTTCAGAACGTAGAGGGGGGGGGGAGTTCTCTCTCTCTTGGAAGCAGGTAGCGTGACCTCATCGCGTGAGGGAATGGCATAATCGTCTTGTAGATCTGATTGTTAAGATTGGGATTGAGTGTTGCCTCGTCGTGTGAATGGGATCGTGAGGAGGGAGGATTATGTGTATCTGTCGCTAGGGAATATGGTGTTGAAGCCTTAGGTGAATAGTCTGGATTGGATGAGTGGAGGAGGCGAAGAGTAGTGTGTGTCTGCTAGGAATGGGGTTAAGGTCCTGGTCTGATAGGTCTGCTGGAGACGTGGAGGAGGGAGGTGCTTCATGTTGTCGCTAAGGGGATTGGTGTTGGAGGTCCTGGTGGATAGTCTGGTGGAGGTGGAGTAGGGAGATGTGTGTTGTTCGTAGGATATGGTGTTGAGTCGGTGGATAGTCGGGTGGAGAGCTTGCGCTGTGAGAGGATGAGGTGTGTCGTTAGGAGTATGGTAGTTGAGAGTCCATTGTGATAATCTGGTGGGAGGTGGAGGAGAGAGAGGTGTGTGCGCTAGGAGAATATGGTGTTGAGATCACTGGTGGATTAGTCTGGTGGGAGGTGGATGAGAGGGGAGAGTGTGTGATGAATGTCGCTAGGGGATATTGGTTGATCTGTGGGAGTTGGTATGGGGGTGGAGGAGAGAGTGGAGTAAATTCTGTGTGTCGCTAGGGATATGGTGTTGAGTCCTGGTGGATAGTTGGTGGGAGGTGGAGGAGGGAGAGTGTGTGTCGCTAGGGATATGGTGTTGAGTCCTGGTGGATAGTCTGGTGGAGGTGGAGGAGGGGGAGTGTGTGTCGCTAGGGATATGGTGTTGAGTCCTGGTGGATAGTCTGGTGGGAGGTGGAGGAGGGAGAGTGTCTAGGGATATGGGTGTTGAGTCCTGGTGGACTAGTCTGGTGGGAGGTGAGGAGGGAGTTATGTCGCTAGGGATATGGTGTTGAGTCCTGGTGGATAGTCTGGTGGGAGGTGGAGGGTGAAGAAGTGTATGTGTCGCTAGGGATATGGTGTTGAGTCCTGGTGGATTAGTCGTGGGTGGGAGGGGATGGAAGGCGTTGCAACGACGTGTAGGGAG
>NW_020869527.1:618015-625515 GCF_003789085.1 Penaeus vannamei | reverse complement strand
TATTTATTATTTATCATAAATCATTATCATTATCAATATTATTTCATCTACCTAAGGTACATACAGCACTATATGAGGTGGCAGGTACAAGCGTCACTATTATTACAGCGGCAATGCACACGAACTTCAAAGACAAATAAACAACCTGTTCTTTGACCGAACTGGCTTGTTCTAACAACTGCAGGAGTACAGAAAGTGTGTCACAGCTTACAGTGGTAGTAGACACGAACTGCAACTACAAAATAACAACCTGTTCTTTGACCGAACTGGCTTGTTCTAACAACTGCAGGAACCCAGAAATGGTGTCACAGCTTACAGTGGTAGTACACACGAACTACAACTACAAAATAACAACCTGCTCTTCGACCGAACTGGCTTGTTCTAACAACTGCATGAATACAGAAATAGTTCACAGCTTGAAGTGGTAGTACACACGACCTGGAAACACAAAATAGTTCTACTCTCTGACCGAACTGGCTTGTTCTAACAGGAATACAAAAAGTGTGTCACAGCCGGAGGCTTCTAGGTATACAATTTTGCTGCAGTTTTGTGCCTCCAAGATATGAGTTGAGTTAATCTGTTTGCTGTATTAATCGGCGTGGAATATGTGCTGAGCGTCGTTTAAAGCGAACTGTTGTTGTAAGTCATAATTGGATTGGTTGTTTTTGTGGTTAAAAAGGAGAGATTAGGCAGAGTGAATAGCGTAGAGAATAGCTCAAGGAATTTAATCAAAATATATCGAATTAATTTGTTTGTTTGTGTGTGGAGAGAGAGAGAGAGAGAGAGAGAGAGAGAGAGAGAGAGAGAGAGAGAGAGAGAGAGAGAGAGAGAGGGGGGGGGAGGAGAGAAAGAAAAGGGAGAGAGGGAGGAGAGAGGGAGAGAGAGAGAGAGAGAAAGGAAGAGAGAGAGAGGGAGAGAGAGAGAGAGAGAGAGAGATTATAAAGTAGAAAGTGGGAGAACCACACAAAAAGACGGAGACAGAGAGATATTATTCTTTATATTCTTTATTCTTCCTTACATGACATTCGTCTTGCTAATCAATAAGAACGTCACGGCAATAATAAAATCAATTACATTTTATATGACTAGCGCGCAGAAGAGAATCTAGACATCAATACACATTGTGAAAATATAAAACATGAAAAACGTATTCAGAAATGACAAAATTGACGACGAAAATTAGAGAAACAAAAACAATATATATGAAAAAAAAGATGAGCAATCCAATTTCTCGTGTTAAAGAGAATTCAGATAAAAATGAAACGATGAAAAAACGAAAGATTAAGGTAAAGAAAAACCGGAAGAAATGAAGGTCAAAAAGCGGAAGAAGTGAAGGTTAAGAAAAAACGAAATAAAAATAAGGTTATGAAAAAAAAATCGGAAAAAATTGTTAAGAAAAAATATCCAAGTTTAAAAAAAAGACGAAAACAAAGGCTTGGAAACGAAAAAAAATGAATATTTTTCTCTCTCAACAAACTGCAGACTTATTCCCCGTGTTAAAACCTTCCGGCTCCACACAGAAAGACCATGAATAAACACCTCGTCCATGAATAAAATCATTTTACATTGACAAAGACTTGTCTTTCGAAGAGTTCTGTACGGTGACATGTTAGGGAATTTCAATGGTATTAAATTCACCCTAAACGGATAATTGGTTCAGTTCTCGGAAGTTGTTAAAAGGGGTTGTTATAAATGAAAAATGGTCTTTATGTATATTTTCAGATATGTGTGTTATTAGCCTCATGTGGCTGTTGTAATCCAGTTGTTTCCATGAGGATGTGTTAATTTTTGCGTGTGGATGTATTGGGAGGATGTATGCGTATGTGATTTGTGTGTGTGTGTGTGTGTGTGTGTTAGTGTAGTGCTGTGTGTGTGTGTGTGCATATGTGTTGTGTGTGTGTGTGTGTGCTAGTGTTGTGCTGCGTGTGTGCTAATGCGTGTGTGTGCGTGCTAGTGTGGAAGTGTATGTGTGTGATGTACGTATATCATACGTGTAAATGCGTCTCCATTCCTTAATGCGTATAATTGTGCTCAACGACAACGAACCACCAGACAGTCACACATATATAACGGATGCGACTGCGTACATACATCACCGTCGAGACACATCATTATATATGCAGAGGTAATCAAAATGATTATAGATCCTGCGACAATGGTGATGAATTGCAATCTCGCTGCTTCAGTAAATCGTCTATTGTCTTCCACCATAATCATTTATGCGACTGCAGTTGCAATAAATGTGAATGACTTTTCATCTTATTGACACATCGTTAAAGATGGAAGATGAAAAAAAAGGATGGAAGGAAATAAAAGAACAATACGAAGAGAGAGGGAGAGAGAGAGAGAGACAGACAGACAGAGAGACAGACAGAGAGAGAGAGAGAGAGGACAGACAGAGAGAGAGAGACAGAGAGAGAGAGAGAGAGAGAATATATAAATGAAAAGAGAGGGAGAGAGAGAAGGAAACAGGAAGGGATCGAGGGAAAGAGAGAGAGGGAAGGAAACAGAGGGGGGGAGCAAGGAAAGAGAAGAGAGACAGACAGATACAGACAGAGAGAGAGAGAGAGAGAGTCTACGCGAACTAGGAATTACACTTCATTTGCATATCCTAACGACGATCTCGACGAACGAAAATGGTTTTTAAAAAATTTCTTGAATACTAAACGATTATGAAAATGGAAATGCTTAGCCGACTTCATCCGAAATAATGCCGGTTCGCTGGAGATTCAGAGACCTGTGCTCTGATATCCGAATGTGAATGCCATAGCGTGTAAATGCACATCTAGATGGCGTGAATTCGTTTATGTCCATATATAAAGACGGGTGTGACGTGTGTGTGTGTGTGTGTGTGTGTGTGTGTGGTGTGTGTTGTGTTGTGTTGTGTTGTGTGTGCATGCATGTATATGTATGTGTACATGTATATTATATATATGCATATACATTAATATATATAATAGATATTATATATATATACATATACTTATAGTATACAACACAAACACACACATCGTACATTATACATCCTTACACACTCTCTCTCTTCTCTCTCTCTCTCTCTCACTCTCTCTCTCTCTCTCCTCCTCTCTCTCTTCTCTCTCTCTTCTCTCTCTTTCTCTCCTCTCTCTCTCTCTCTCTCTCTCTCTCTCTCTCTCTCTCTCTCTCTCTCTCTTCTCTCTATCTCTTGCTCTGTCTATCCACCTCTCTATCCATCGATGCTTCCTTTATTCAACCAATGGCATTCTGGATAAAGTTATACCAGAATCTCTTGTACGTAGACACTGAAAGTTTAAACCTTTTGTTCTTGTTCAACAAAACAATACAATAAAACATACGTCTATGCATGAACGTTAGGAACATGCATTCATTACTGTCAATTTGTTTGTGAATGTACACACACACATACATACACCACACACATAGACAAATACCACACACAAACACCACACACACACACAAAAACAAACAAACACACACACACAAACAACCACACACACACACACACACAAAACACAAACACTCACAAACAAAAAACAACACACACACACAACACACACACACACACACACAACCACACAAACAAACAAACACACACAAACATATATATATACGCTGTGTTTACATGGATTTACGTTATGCAAATTCGCATACTCATGTACATCGCGTGACTTCTGTTAATGGATGTAGGGAGGGTGTGTGTGTGTGCGTGCGTGCGTGCCTGTAGTTGGGTAAGTACCTGTCTGTGTACATTTCAAATGACATGAATGTGTTTTCCTTTTCATTACGAAGCTGTTCGTCAGCTGTGTACCACGTAGATTAGAGTATAGGATGACCATTTCCATACCGGAGTGTTGAGTATGTTGTTCATGTGTGCGTTAGAGAGAGGGGGGAAAGAAAGGGAGAGGGGGGAGGGGGAGAAAGTGATAGAGAGAGGGGGGGGGGGAAGAGAGAGAGAGAGAGAGACTGACATACAGACACAGACAGAAAGGAAGTGAGAGAGAGAGGCGGGGGAAGAAAGAGAGAGAGATAGAGAAGCGGGGGAGAGAAAGGGGGAAGAAAGAGAGAGAGGGAGAAAAAGAGAAAGAAGAGAAGAAAGAGGGGTAGAGGGAAAAACAGACAGACAGACATAAAAACAGATACACAGAATGCCAGACAAAGTATATCTACGTATGTATGTGTATGAGAGATTTAGGTGAGTGTATGCTTGTGTGTGCAGGCGAGGGGTACGCTTGTGCAGACATGTGCGTGTTGTGGAAAGAGATAGAGTGTTGTGTATATATATCTGGTCGATTTTTTAAAATATATTGTGTGTATCCGTTTGCATCCGTAAGACTATCTAAATATTTATATAAACCACTTTATATTTACCTTTTTTCCCATATATACATTTACTCACAGATGTAAACACACCCACAGACATTTTTTTTTTCACTTTCCGCCAAGACCAAGCCGCAGTTATACCCCCACCCACCCTACCCCACCCCACCCCACCCCTTCTCAACAAGCCGTAAATCGCCAGCAACCCTTTTATAAGACCCCATAAATCACCACACTCTAACCCAGACTTATGCCAAATGGATTAATCAGACCGGAAGTCATACCCCTTCCACAAACCCCTCATTATCACAGTCATACATTCAGCAGATTAGTACCTTTCCGACCTCGTGATGTATGCTCGCTAATCACCCTTCGAATTGGACTATGACCTGGCTTCTCTTCTGGCTGTTTGACCTGATATTATGCTTTTGATCGATCTGGGTTTTAGTTGGTATTGTTTGCAGTTTGACCTGGTATACTTCCGGGATGCATTGACGTTAGGTGTGGCTGACCTAATGTGACCTGAAATCTTTCTTGGTTAGGCTATGGTTAAATGTGGCATGTTATATGATATCTGTCTTAGTTAAAATAACGTTACATGTGACTAATCTGACCTGACCTGATATTCGACTTGGTTGAACTGACCTTATATATGGCTAAACTGACCTGATCTGATATCCGCCTTGGTTTACTGACGTTACATGTATCTAACCTGACATGACATATTCTTGGTTAAACTAGCGTTGCATGTGGCTGACCTGATATCACTTCTGTTGACATGACATTCCTTCTGGTTGGTTTGATATCACTTCTAGTAGACCTCTGCTATCTGTATTTCTGTTTACATTTATATCTACCTATCAGTGTCTATCTGCATATGTGAATAAACTATCTATCTACCTGTCATCCTTTTAATTCGCTTATCTACCCGTCTATCTTTATGCAAATCTATATCTATAGCTGCTATCTCTATAGCTCTTAGTCTATCTATACATCTGTCTATTCATATATCAGTCTATAAATACTTTTACCTGCATGTCTTTGTATTTCCTTTCTGTATTAAACAATATATATACCACAATACCGTGTCTCTAGATATTTTTTTTTTTTGTGTGTTTTTTTGTTTTTTCATTATTTTACTGTTCATGTATATCTTTCTTCCTGCGTTTTATTTCAAAGGATTCTTTTCATTGTCGGACTTCAGTTGTTTGATGTCTAAACAATATTAGAAAGAACACAAAGGTTCATCCAGTGGAAGTTTTATAAATAGGAGCATGATTCATTTCATTTGCGTGTATTTTTTTCACGGAAATAAGCATTTGTATTTGTGTACTTTAATCTTTTCGTTATGTGTTTGTTTTATGTATAGTATTAATCATGTCTTAACAAGTGATACATGATTGTGATCGTTATATATGAAGATATAGTATATAATAAAAAAGGAATGAAATGTGGTTGATATAATACCACGGGCGATATATACGTATATATATATATATATAATATATATATATATATATATATATATATATATATATATATATATATATATATATATATAGATAATACATACATAGAAAATCCACAATACATATAGAGATAAACAAATACAAAATGTACATAGAGATAAACACATACAAATAAATGTACACAAATACAAAATAGATACAGAAATTAATGTACTCAGTACAACTTTTTAAAGCTTCTGCATATTCTATTTAAATAAGACCTAATACCTGTTAGTGGTAAATGCCAAGCCGGCAGAAGTTAATTGGCAAAAACATATAAAATACTATCCTGGTTGTGTGTTATATAAAGGTGAAATGAACTACTGGGGATCTACTGTGAAAGTTATTGGGTGAATTATCTGCCTAGAATTAAGAGTATTTGCGCTTGTAGTTAGAGTGGAAATACTGGTACGATTTTGGTATCTTACACGGGTAAATAAACGGATATGTGGATATGGAAATACTGCAAGGGAATAATAAATCATCCGTGCGTATGTATATCTATAGAAAGATTAATTGATAGATAGACAGATAGAGATAGAGAGAAATATTGACATGTAAACAGAGAAAAAAACTGATTTCTTATACATACACACACACACACACACACACACACACACATATATATATATTATATATATATATATATATATATATATATATATATATATATATATATATATGTATGTATATGTATATACATATATATAAATATATATATATATATTATATATATATATATATATATATATATATATATATATATATATATATATATATATATATATATATATATATATATATATATATATATATATATATATATATATATATATACGTGTGTGTGTGTGAAGTAGAACCTCGCCGGGTTGTATCTGTGAACCTGTGTGAGTATGTATGTATGTATGTATACATGTATGTATATATAATATATATATATATATATATATATATATATATATATATATATACATATATATATATATATATATATATATATATTATATGTATGAATGTATACACACACACACATATATAAATAAATAAATATATATATATATATATATATATATTATATATATATATATATATATATATATATATATATATATATATATATATATATACCGTGTGTGTGTGAAGTAGACCCTCGCCGGGTTGTATCTGTGAACGGAGCCCGACCTGTGCCAACTAAATACATACTCTATTAGAGTACGTCATCTGGTGCTGACTCGGTTGATCTTCGTCCTTGCCCGCCGCGGTGCCCAGCCACGGCCGCAACCTCCGGGTTACAACTACAACCTCTCGTGGCTGTGCGGGACGCGAACCCCCGTCTCCTCGGACGAGAGAACGAGAGGGAGAGGAAGGAGCCGAAGTGGAAGTGGGGAGAAGCAACCAGGTAAAACGTACAGCAGGTCAGGACAGGTGATGGAGGCGAAGGTAGAGGTCAGGTCGAAGGCTCAGGTGTCTGTATAAAGGGTGTCCGGCGTAGAAAGTAAGTAGTTGGAGGATGTGGGAAGCGAGGTGACTGTGGGACGGAGAAAAAATACTACTGAGTTTGAAGGATTAGAAGCTGCTTTATCAAGGAGGATTATACCAGCCTGGGACGCGGATAATCAGCTGAATGGAAAATGATTCACGGCAGTTGAATAAACCATTTTGGATTGCATCCCAC
>NW_020869527.1:616600-617916 GCF_003789085.1 Penaeus vannamei | reverse complement strand
GAGATAAATAAACACAAAATAAATCTAAACAAATAAAAATAGATATAGAAATGAATGTACTCAGTGCAACTTTTTAAAGCTTCTGCATATTCTATTTAAATAAGACCTTATGCCTGTAGTGGTAAATGCCAAGCCGGCAGAAGTTAATTGGCAAAAACATATAAAATACTATCCTGGTTGTGTGTTATATAAAGGTGAAATGAACTACTGGGGATCTACTGTGAAAGTTATTGAGTGAATTATCTGCCTAGAATTAAGAGTATTTGCGCTAGTTAGAGTGGAAATACTGGTACGATTTGGGTATCTTAGACGGGTAAATAAACGGATATGTGGATATGGAAATACTGCAAGGAAAAATAAGTCATGACTGCGTATGTATATCTGTACAAAGATTAATTGATAGATAGATAGATAGAGAGAGAAATATAGACATGTACACAGAGAAAAAAAATGGAGAATAGAGAGACAGGCAAAACCGTTAGATTTGGTCGGTAGACAGAAATTTATGATTTCATACACACACACACACACACATATATATATATGTGTGTGTGTGTGTGTGAAGTAGAACCTCGCCGGGTTGTATCTGTGAACGGAGCCCGACCTGTGCCAACTAATACATACTCTATTAGAGTGCGTCATCTGGTGCTGACTCGGTTGATCTTCGTCCTTGCCCGCCGCGGTGCCCAAGCCGTAGCGGTATTACAACTACAACCTCTCGTGGCTGTGCGGGACGCGAACCCCTGTCTCCTCGGATGAGAGAACGAGAGGGAGAGGAAGGAGCCGAAGTGGAAGTGGGGAGAAGCAACCAGGTAAACGTACAGCAGGTGAGGACAGCTGACTGGAGGCGAAGGTAGGTCAGGTCGAAGGCTCAGGCGGTCTGTATAAAGGGTGACCGACGTAGAAAGTAAGTAGTTGGAGGATGTGGGAAGCGAGGTGACTGTGGGATGGAGAAAAAATACTACTGAGTTTGAAGGATTAGAAGCTGCTTTATCAAGGAGGATTATACCAGCCTGGGACGCGGATAATCAGCTGAATGGAAAATGATTCACGCAGTTGAATAAACCATTTGATTGCATCCCACCGATGACAGAAGAGGGAGTTGTTGTGTCCTCTGGATAAAACGAACTTTGTCTCCCCTGGATAAAACGTACTTATACTGAGACAAACAAACGCTTACTGAGACTACCACCTTACTCAACAAAGTAATGCTTATCACAGAAGGCACAAAGAACAAAGCTAGTCCTCGCGAATCTTAACCGAACTGAACAAAACTAGCACAGGTACCCGCCTTCGAGGTAGAGGGCGGGCAGGTA
>NW_020869527.1:591600-596600 GCF_003789085.1 Penaeus vannamei | reverse complement strand
AGAAAGGAAAAAGAGGAATAAGTACAAGCCATTTTCTATTCTTTCTCGGACACCGGAAATTAATTCTTTAAGACTTTGGGTAATTTTGGTTCCAAGGAATCGGTGTCTTGTTGTTGTTGTTGTTTGTTTGTTGCTTGTGGGTTGTTGTTGGTGGGGGGGGGGGGGGTGCTTTGGTTGGGGGGGAGGAGTCGATTTTCCTGGTAGGAGAGAAAATCACAGGAAATAGGTAAGGAAAAATGATGAAAAAGATATGTAAGTACCTGAAAGGGAGAGAGGAGCACACACCCACACACACACATTTATGTGAGTGTGTGTGTGTGGTGTGTGTGTGTGTGTGTGTGTTGTGTGTGTGTGTGTGTGTGTGTGTGTGTGTGTGTGTGTGTGTGTGTGTGTGTGTTGTGTGTGTGGTGTGTGTGTGTGTGTGTGTGTGTGTGTGTGTGTGTGTGTGTGTGTGTGTGTGTGTGTGTGTGTATGTGTGTGTCATGTGTGCCCTCCCCCCTCCCGTCCAGATATTTCCATATTTTTCCTTCAATTTTCTTATCAATCTTCCTGTGATTTTCTCCCCTTTCAGCTTTTCTCTCATCATCTCACAATCTTCCTTTCCTTTCTTTCACTCTCTATTTCAATCTTGTCTCTTCCTCGACCATTCACATCCTCCATTCTCTCTTCTACCTTCATGTCTTCCTTTCCTATTTTTTCTTTTTATCTCTCTTTCTAACCGTTCCTTTTATCCTCCTACAATCTGCATTTAGAAAAAAAAAAACGTTTCGTGTGGTTGTTTATTTTCTCGAAACGTTTTTCTGAAGTCCATTCCCCTCTCTCGTGGAAAACTGTCTTGCGCAGAGTCTTGAGGCTGTCTCTCTCTTATGCTGATTCCTTATTCTTGTCGGTGTTCTTTCTTCCTCCTTTTATTCTGCTTTTTTTCTCGTTTTTTCTCTCCTTCTCCTTCTGCCTTCTTTCTCTTCCTGGATTTCCGTTTTAATTGACTTTTTATTTGCGTTCTTCGAGATTTTTTTTTCTTTCTTCTTCTTCTCTTTCTCTCTCTCTCTCTCTCTCTCTCTCTCTCTCTCTCTCTCTCTCTCTCTCTCTCTCTCTCTCACTCACGTCTCTCTCTCTCTCTCTCTCTCTCTCTCTCTCTCTCTTCTATCTCTCTCTCTTTCTCCCCTTCTCTCTCTTTCCTTCACAATCTTTTTCTCTCAATCATTACCCCACCTTTCTCTCTCCCTATTCTTCTCCCTCTCTCTCTCTCTTTCTCTTTCTCTTTTCTCATTCTCTCTCTCACTCTCTCTCTCTCTTTCTCTCTGTCTTTCTCTTTCTCATTCTCTCTCTCTCTCTCTCTCTCTCTCTCTCTCTCTCTCTTCTCTCTCTCACTCACTCACTCACTCACTCACTCACTCACTCACTCACTCACTCACTCACTCTTTCTCTCTCTCTCTCTCTCTCTCTCTCTCTCACTGTCTTTCTCATTCACTCATTCTCTCCATCTGTTTACCTTTATATCTATCTACCTTCCTATCTATCTATCTATCAATCAATCTATCTATCTATCTATCTATCTATCTATCTATCTATCTATCTATCTATCTATCTATCTATCTATCTTCTATCTATCTATCTATCTATCTATCCCTATCTACCTATCTACCTATCTACCTATCTATCTATCTATCTATCTATCTGTCTATCTATCTCTATCCCTCTATTTTCATTGTCAAGGCTTCCCTACTTTTATTAACTTCTTTTATTTGTTTCCTCTATCTTTGTCCTCCTTTTTGGTTCTCTTGATTTCCCTCTATTGTTTCTTTCCCCTTTCTTGCAGTTGCTTTAAATCCTCTTTCGTAAAAGAGGAAAGAGGGAGAGAAGGAAAAGTGAAAAAATATAAATACTTTTTACATTGTCTTTCTCTCCTGGGAAGAAAGAAAGAAATATTGAAAGAGATAAAAATTGATAGAATATATATATATATATATATATATATATATATATATATATATATATATATATATATATATTTATTTTCGAAGAAAGAAAGAAAAGACGATGAGAAAAAAACAAGATAATTTTCAAAAAAGGGGAAACTCCATTATGACAATTAAAAGAAATAGTTGAAAAAAAGTAAAGAAGAAAATGATAATAAAAAGAAATGAATACAAAGAGAAACGAGGAAAAAATAATGACAATCAAAGAAAGTGAATATTAAAAAAAAAAAGATTTTTTCTTTCTTTCTTTCTCTCCCTTCCATCCCCTGGAACGTATTTTCTGAAGACCCTCATTAGTATCTCTTCTCATGACCATTTTATTCCTGAATTATCCTCTCCTTTGCTTTCTATCTCCTGACTTTCGTCTCTTTCGCTTTTTTGTTGTTGTTGTTTTACTTTTACACTCTCTCTTTTTATTTTTTTTTTTTTTTTACTATTTTTTTTTTTTTTTTTTTTTTTACTTTTCTCTCTTTTCTTTTTTTTTCTGATTTTCCTTTTTCTTTCGACTTCTCTTTGTTGACTTTGCTTTCCCTTTGAGGTTTTTCTTTTGATTTTCCCTTTCTTTCGAATCCCACCTCTCCCCCCCCCTTTCCCCCTCTTCAATTCCTGTTATTTCGACTTCTCTCTCTCTCCAGACTTTCTTTATCGAATATTCCCTCTTCTTTTTTTCCTTTGATTTTTCTTCCACTTGCCTTTCCCTTCTCTATTCCTCCTCTCTTCCGACATTTCTTTCTTTCTATCTTTTGTTTTCTTTTTTTTACTCTTGGACTTTCCTTCCATCAGCATAACTTTCCTGACTCTCCTGTTTTTCGTCTTCTCACTCCACTTCTACGTTCCTTTCCTCTCCTTACATTTCTTTCCTTTACTTCATCTCTCACTTTCACTGACTTTCCTTTACTTCATCTCTTGTGACTTTCCTTTACTTCATCTCCTGTGACTTTCCTTTACTTCATCTCCTGTGACTTTCCTTTACTTCATTTCTCGTGACTTTCCTTTTCGCTCAACTTCTCCTTCTCTTAACTTTCCTTCCCCTCGACACAAGGACGAGGAAGAAAGAGAAAGGAGATAATGAGATAATCAATACGTATCTTATTAACATAAAATAGAGATATAGACGTGATATCACTGATCTTCATTTGTTCATTAGCCATTGTTTATTGTGTGTTTGTTTGTGCGTGCGTGTGTCTGTGTGTTTGTGTGTGTGTGGTGTGTGTGTCGTGTCTGTGTGTGTGTGTGTTTGCGTATGTATGCGTGTGTGTCTTGTATGTGTGTGTGCGTGTGTGTCTGTGTCTGTGTCTGTGTCTGTGTGTGTGTGCCTGCAATCAAGAAAATCACACCCCATTTTCCACCCACATTGTCTTCCTTCCCCTCCCCCAAAATTTCTCCCGATTTCCGCCCCCTCCATCACCCCTAATCGACACCTTAAACTCCGGATTCCAAAATGCTCTGCCAGCGGCATGCGGGACGTGTTTACATCCCAACGAAGGGAAGGGAAAACCACGACCCGAAATCATTACACATTGTCACATATTAATTTTGCTTCCGACAAGAGCCGTTCCAGCTTGTATGTCCTAATGGCTTTTCAGTTCGCAAATTACATATCCCATTAGGCTAATGCAGGCGCCAGGAGAGAGATACAGCACTCATTTCCTGGCCCTGCAACGGACGGGATAACGGACTGAAGTATGCGCTTGTAACTCGCGCTGATAACGCTACAGGTGGGAGCTCGCAGCGGGAACGGGGGCTAACTAGCAACAGGGGCAGAACATAACTAGGAACAAGGGTTAAATAACAACAGGAGCAGAACGTAACTAGGAACAAGGGTTAAATAACAACAGGAGTAGAGCATGAATAGGGACAGGGGCTAACTAGCAACAGGAGGAGAACGTAACTATATACAGGGACTAACTAGCAACAGGAGTAAGCATAACTAGGACAAGGGCTAACTAGCAACAGGAGCAGAACGTAATACTAGGAACAAAGGGTAAATAACAAAAAGGCAGAACGTAACTAGGCAAGGTTAAATAACAACAGGAGAGAGCAATAATAAGGGACATGGGGCTAACTAGCAACAGGACAGAAGCATAAACTATGACACTAGGGGAGTAGGGGCTAGCAACAGGAGTAGAGCCAATGAATAAGGGACAGGAGCTAACTAGCAACAGGAGGAAACGTAACTATATACAGGGGCTAACTAGCAACAGGAAGGCTAACTAAGGAACAGGGGCTAAACTAGAACAGGAGGAACGTAACTATATACAGGGCTAACTAGCAACAGGAGCAGAGCGTAACTAGGGAACAGGGGCTAACTAGCAACTAGTAACTATATACAGGGGCTAACTAGCAACATAACGTAACTAGGACAAGGGTTAAATAACAACAGGAGCAGAACGTAACTAGGAACAAGGGTTAAATAACAACAGGAGTAGAGCATGAATAGGGACAGGGGCTAACTAGCAACAGGAGCAGAACGTAACTATATACAGGGGTTAACTAGCAACAGGAGCAGAACGTAACTAGGAACAAGGGCTAACTAGCAACAGTAGCAGAGCATAATTAGGAACGGGGAGTAACTAGCAACAGGAGTAGAACTAACTAGGAACAAGGGCTAAATAACAACAGGAGCAGAGCATAACTAGGAACCGGGATAACTAGCAACAGGAGCAGAACGTAACTAGGAACAAGGGCTAACTAGCAACAGGAGTAGAGCATGAATAGGGACAGGGGCTAACTAGCAACAGGAGCAGAGCATAACTAGGAACAAGGGCTAAAACAGTAGAGCATAAATAGGGACAGAGGCTAACTAGCAACAGGAGCAGAGCATAACTAGGAACGGGGACTAACTAGCAACAGGAGCAGAGCATAACTAGGAACGGGGACTAACTAGCAACAGGAGCAGAACATAACTAGGAACATGGGCTAACTAGCAACAGAAAATTGTAAAAAAAAAGACGGAAAAAGTGCTAGTGTGACAGTACCTTAAGGGGAACCAGCGATAACCAGACCCAGACCGTTCTTGTC
>NW_020869527.1:581600-586600 GCF_003789085.1 Penaeus vannamei | reverse complement strand
CTCCACCTCCACTCCCCTCCACCACCACCAATCCACACCTGACCACCTGTCCACTCACATCCCCTCCTCACACCCATCACCTCACCTCCCATCCTCCACCTCCCACATCACCACCTCCACCATCCATCTCGACTCACCACCTCCCAATGCCCATCCTACATCTCCATCCCCCTCGTCTCCCCCTCCCACCTCCACTGGACGCAGTCCAAAGGTGGCCATCACCACCTCACCCATCAACACTGGGGACGACCACCCCAAAGGTTCGGACCGAATGGGACCCCCCCTCCTCCCTTCGAGGGTGCTGACCCCGTGGAGAGTCGAGTCGAGGTGGCGAGACAGACTCAACCGCCATGGAGGCGGACCCTTCGCCCTCGAGTGGGACCCATTCCGACCAAAAGGGACCCCCCTAGTCCACCGGACTCCCAACCAGCACATCACAAGCGGCCGTGGGGTCACCCCGCCTCATGCCTTGTCGGGCGAGGAACCTGGGGGCCAAGTCGGTGGGTGGATTGGTTTGTTTTGTTTTTTAGTTTTTCTTTGTGTTTTCTTTGTTTGTTTGTTTTTTGGTTTTCTTTGTTTGGTTGTTTTTGTTGTTGGTTTATTTCTTTGTTTTAGATTGCTTGCTTTGTTTTCTTCTGTTTGTTTGATTGCTTGTTTGTTTGTTTCTTTGTGTGGATTGCTTTTTGTGTTGGTTTATTTGTTTGCAGTGCTTGTTTTGTTTCTTTCTTTGTTTGATTGCTTGTTTGTTTCTTTCTTTCTTTGATTGCTTGTTTTGTTTTCTTTGTTTGAGTGCTTGTGTTTGTTTTGTATTTGTTTCTTTGTTTGAGTGCTTGGTTTATTCGTTTGTTTGTTGTGACTGTTTTTTGTTTTGTTTTCTTTATTGTTTATGTTCGTATGTTTGTTTTGTGTGTTTGTTGATTGTTTTGTTCGTTTTGTTCTTTTTGTTTTGTTGTTTGCTTGCCTTGTTGATTTGTTTTGTTATTGTCTTATCTGTGTAACGGTGTTGGTGAAGATGGTGACAGTAATAATGATTATAACAATGATAAAATTGTGCGTAATTAACTGTTTTTTTAATTATGATTATGATAACAATAGCTGGGATTATGACAGCAATAAAACGATGATAATGATAATAATGATTATATGATTTTGGTGTGTGTGCGTATGTATGTGTATGCATGTGTGTGTGTGTGTATGCGTATGTGTGTATGAACTAAATCATGTGTGTTCTGTTATCCTTATGTATCTAAATATTCTGCACGTGTGTCTGTCTTATAATCCGTATCCCATATTAGTATGTAAAATGCGACCTCGCGTGCATGTACGTATGTGTATACGCACAGGCCGTGTATGCGTGCGTCCAGACCATCTGTATGAGCGAAATAAGGATTGGCCCTTAATCCTACAACCTCCTTAGGGATTACTACAATGAGGTCCTTTCGTGTGACCAGAACAGGTCTTGGTCGTGCCTTCCTCACCTGTGGGTGGGTGCGAGTGGGGCGTGTGTGTGTGGGTGTGTGTGTGTGTGGGTGGTTGTGTGAGTGTATGTGGGTGTGTGTGTGGGTGTATGTGGTAAAGGGTGTTTGTGGGTGTGTGTGCGGTGCTGTGGCGTGTGGGTGTGTGTGTGGTAAAGATGTTTATGTGTGGGTGTTGGTGTGGTAAAGGGTGTTTGTGTGTGTGTGTGTGGGTGTTGTGTATGTGTATCTGTTTCTGTGTAGGTGTCTGTGTCGACATGTATGTGTCTGTGTGTGTATGTGACATGTATGTGTCTGTGTCGACATGTATGTGTCTGTGTCGACATGTATGTGTCTGTGTCGACATGTACGTGTCTGTGTGTGTATGTGCATCTGTTTCTGTGTATGTGTCTGTATCGACATGTATGTGTCTGTGTACGCATGTGCATCTGTTTCTGTGTACTTGTCTGTGTCGACATGTACGTGTCTTGCATGTCGACATGTATGTGTCTGTGTATGTATCCGTATCTGCATGCGTTCCATGACTTTACTTCTTTGCTCGCTAACTGCAATCACTAAGGATTAATTTGCATGATAAGAACCTTCAACATGATCTTATTAATCCCAATGTTTTGACACACGACAGAAACCTCGCTTCAACTTTGTCTATCATAATTTTTTTTATCGATATCTATCACACCTTCTCCGAACTGCAAAAATTTGGATAAAAAAAAGATACATAAACGTCTTTCAATCGATTAAGATTTGGTAAGATCTTTCCATAACACAGAGAGACTTTGAATATTACGATTTTCCTCAATATCTATCTGAAGAAGGAGAGTGAAATAAGACGTTTTGAAAGTGGCCAAGACTTTGCGAGTTCTATCTATATCCCAAGAAGACTTTGTAAGACCTTCTCCCTCAAGTATTCTTTGGGGAAGGTTCTTTCATTCTCACAATCTCTTCATAACTGTTTACAACTTGCAGTGGAGATTGCAATTTTTTTTTTTTTTTTGGGGGGGAGGTAAATAAAGGTTTGGGTAAAGTTATTTGAGTAATGAAAATTAAATAATAAATTAACAATAAATGATGATACTAATGGTAATAATGATGATGATGATAAAATAATAGTGATAATTGTACTAAATAATATCAATAATGATAATGATAATAATTATAATTATTATTATTAAATAGCAATTGTAATGAAATTTAAAATGACAATGATAATAATATATAATAATAATGATAACAATAATACTATGATAATGATAATGAATGTAAATAATAATGACAATGATAATAATAAGAATAATGATAGGGCTAATGTAATAATAAATGATAATAAATAATATGAATAATAATAATGATAAGGATATAATGATAATAATAATGAAGATAATAATATAATGAGGATGATAATAATAATATTAATAATGAAATAATAATAAAAAATTAACATTGATTATGATTATGGAATGATAAAAGAAATGAAATAATGATGATAATCATGCTACTAATAGTAATAATGATAATAACGATAATAATAGTAAAGAAGATCAATTATAATAATAAGAATAACAATAGTGATAATAGTAATTGTTCTTATTAATAATAATAATAATGATAATACCTATGATGATAAAGATATTGATAATGATGATGATGATAATATTAGCAATAATAATAATAATAATAATAAACATGATAATTATAATGACAGTAATAATAACAGTTACAAAAATGATGATGATAGCAATAATGATAATGATAAGGACAGTAATGATAAAAGTGACAATAATAATAATAAAAATGATAATAATAATAATAATAATAATAATAATAATAATAATAATAATAATAATAATAATATAATGATAATGATGATATGATAATTAACAAAGTAATAGATAATAAAAGTATAATAATGATAATAATGTATGAAAATTAAGATAAGAATTGTGACGATAATAACAATGATAATAATGATAATTGATGGTAATAATGATGTAATTTAAATAATAAATAATAATAACAATAATAATAACAATGATGATAATAATAGTAATATTCATCCTCATCCTCCTTATCATCATCATCATCATCATCATCATCATCATCATCATAATAACAATAATAATAATAGTAATAAAAAAGATAATAATAGTAATAAAAATAATAATAATAGTAATAAAAATAATAATAATAATAATAAAAATAATGATAATAGTAATAAAAATCATTATAATAATAAGTCATGATCCGATTTTTCTTTTCTTCCAATATTAAATCTCAATTCATGGAAGTAATTTCTTCGAAGTGTAATTTCTCATAATTATTTTGTACTCTAATAACTCATTTTTTCTTTGTTCTTTAAACCTCATATCCATTTTCCTTTCTTTCAAAATCAATTAGTTTTACAAAAAGCAAAAATAGCCACAGAAAAATAGTGATAATAATAATAATAATTTGGATTACGGAATCATGGTATTTTTTAAACGATGGGTTTTGTTTAATTATTAATTTCTCTTTCTTTACTTATGTGTCATTTCTTTCGTTTTTTTTTTTTTTTGTTTTTTTTTTACTTAGAAAAAGGGGAAAATTTGAGAGTTATCTTATACACTGGAGTGATGTTGATAATAATTATAATAACAATAACAATGATAATGATGATAATAATGATAATAATAAATATTATTCTTATTATAATGATGATGATGATGATGATGATGATGATATGATATTATTATTCATAATAATTATATAATAATAAAATAAAATAATAATAATAATAACAAATAATAAATAACAATAACAATACAATAGCAATAACAACAATAACAACAACAACAATAACAACAACAACAAAAGAAGAAAAAGAAATAAAAAAAGAACATACCCCAAAATTTCTTAAAGGACCCCAACCCGACACTCTCCCCAAGGCAAACACACTCGTCCTGGACAACTATTTCATCAAGCACAGAGCTTAATTAACAACTGGGTATTTAAATGACTGACATCTGCCAATTAGTGTACTGGCAGCTTGTGGTCGTTTTAGGAGGGTCTCCAATCCACACAAAGAGCAGACACCTCACTGTAGCTGGTTAAATAGGGCAGAGTGGGCTGCTGTAGTGTACAGGTAAAGAGGGCAGAGTGGGCTGTGTAGTGTACGTGGACTTGGGTCGCTTTTCTGCTTAGTTCCCGGTTGCGTGGCCTTGCTTGTCGAATGGAGGACGCGGATTACTCTCATATGTCTCATTTCTTCCGTTTTCTCTTTTTTTCTTCATCTTATCATTAATTTATTAACTCCTTCTCCTTCTCCTTCTCTTCTCCTTCTCCTTCTCCTTCTCCTCTTCTCCTTTCTCCTTCTCCTTCTCCTTCTCCTTCTCCTTTCTCCTTCTCCTTCTCCTTCTCTTTCTCTTCTCCTTCTCTCTTCTCCTTCTCTTCTCCTTCTCCTTCTCCTTCTCCTTCCTTCCTCTTTCTCCTCCTTCCTCCTCCTTCTTTTTCTATGACAAGATGTATTCTAGTGTGAGGTCCTATGAAAAC
>NW_020869527.1:571600-574100 GCF_003789085.1 Penaeus vannamei | reverse complement strand
ACACACAACAACACACACACACACAACACATACACACCACACACCACACACACAAACACACACACACACACACAACACACAAACATACAAACACATAACACAAACACACATATACATGATGTATGTGTATGTCTGTGTGAATGTGTGTGTGTGCGTGTGTGCGTGTGTGCAAGAAAAGACACACAGAGAGCCTAGAGTGGATGCACTGTGCGCGTGTAAGTCTGAGAGAGAGAGAGAGAGAGAGAGAGAGAGAGAGAGAGAGAGAGAGAGAGAGAGAGAGAGAGAGAGAGAGAGAGAGAGAGAGAGTAGGACTATGTGCATGTATTTGCGCGCGTGTGTGCGCTCTCAACTCGCACTTTTCATTGTAGTTAATGAAACGCTGCTTTTTCTATTCAAATAAAGTTTCCTTTCCTTTTACGCGTTTCACAAAACTCTCCGCTGGCATAAAATTTATTCTGAAACTGTCCACTTTCTTTTAATACATAATAACTACAGCGTTTTTTTCTCCTTTTTATTAAATGAATGAAAGTACTTTTGGTATTAAATTCACGCATTGTTCACAGTGTGCTAGTTAGAAGGCTTTGTGAAATATCATTTTCCAAAACTGATCAATTAATGAACAGGATCTGGGTTCTCTGATTTTAAATGTCGTGTAATTTGTTTTATAATCCACGTAAATTTATGTGCAATGACGCAATGGCTTAAGCTGTTGCATCCGGAAAGGTCATGTAATTGTATGCAAAATAAAATAGGCAGGTTTTAATACCAAACATAACTGATACGGACCAATTTCAGTCACGTACACATTCAGCAGATAACTATACATACTTAAAAAGGATGCAACGTTTTCGACAAACATCATTATAAAGGTTATAGATGAAGATACGACGAAGAAATAAATAAACAAACTGTAATATAGATAAACATAACCTCACCTTCTTAACTACCCCCCCCCCCCCGCCCAGAAGATGTAGATAGATAGATAGCAATAAGGAGTAATAAATGAGAATATAATTAGTACAAATAACCATCGTAATAGTAGCAATATGACCAGTAATATTAGTACAATAGTAACACGACTATGGGAAGACAACTATGATAACATCTGGAACTAAAAGCTTCGATAAATCATTAACATAAAAACTAAACCTAAAATTAAGAAAAACAAACGTTAAAACTGCAATAATCAAAAACAAAAAAACACCTCAACCCTTAAACCCACAATAAACCAAACCTCAGACCTTAAATCTTACAACAAACCAAACCACATAAGACCTCAAAACCTCAAAACGTCAACCCACTTCAAACCTCCAACCGCACAACAAACCAAACCCAAGAGACGACAAACCATACAAATAACATCAAACCTCAAAACCTCAAAACCTTCAAACCTTCAAACCCACAGCAAACAAAACCAAAAAAAAATCAATAAACCAAAGCCAAAATCCACATCAGACTTCAAAAACCTCAGAACCTCAAAACCAAAAACCTCGCAACAAAACCAAACCCAATCGACAACAAACCTAAACAAAACAAAAAGAAATAATAACATGAAACCTCAAAACCTCATAACCTCAAAACTTCATAAATAACCTCATAACCTCAAAACCTCATAACCTCCCTCATAACCTCATAACCCCCATAACCTCAAAACCTCATAACCTCATAACACCATGAAAACCTCAAAAAACTCAAAAACTTCAAAACCTCATAACCTATTAACCTCATAACCTCAAAACCCCATACCCTCACAACCTCAAAACCTCACAACTTCAAAACCTTAAAAAACTGAAAACCTCAAAACCTCAAAACACCAAAACCTCACAACCTCATAACCTCACCCCCCTCTCCCCACAGGTCTCCTGGATCCGCCACCGCGACCTCCACGTCCTCACCGTCAACTCCTTCACCTTCACGACCGACAAGAGGTTCTCCGCCCACCGTGACCACGTGACGGGCGACTGGGTGCTCGTCCTCCGCCGCCCACAGCCCTCGGACTCGGGGTTCTACGAGTGCTCCATCTCCACCAAGCCCGTGACGGCGCTCTCGGTCAAGTTGGAGGTTGTGGGTGAGTAGATTGGGGATGGGGGGGGGGTGTTGGAGGTTTTGACTGGGGGGAGGGGGAGGGAGGGTGGGGGAGAGGAGAGGGGGGAGGGGGGGTTGAGTGGGGAGGGGGAAGGAGAGAGGAGGGAGGGTTTGGGGGGAGGAAGGGTGTTTGGTGGGGGAGGGGTGGGAGGAGGATTAAGGGGGAGGAGAGTGGTGGGGAAGAGGAGAGGGAGGGAGGTTTTTGTGGGGAGGGAGGAGGAGGGGGGGTTGTGTGGGAGGGAGGGGGTTTTGTGGGGGGAAGGGGAAAAAGAGGGGTTGGGTGGAGAGCCGGAGGAGGGGGTGGGGTTGGGGAGAGGGGGAGGGAGGAGGGAGGATGGGTAGAGGGAGGGGTGTGGACGGGTCTCACTGTCGGATGTTGTGGGTGAAAAGGGTGAATTACTTCTGCTTTCTTCTT
>NW_020869527.1:556600-566600 GCF_003789085.1 Penaeus vannamei | reverse complement strand
TTCCCTCGCTCTCTCCCGAGGCAAAGTGGCCGGGCAGCGCGCAGCAATGGCGAGGGACCAACTTTGCAACAGAGGAGCTGGCGGAATAGGAATTAAAAGGGAATGCCTGTTTGTTTGGGGTTGCAAGTAGAGTGTGGCGGTTGAATGGGAGGGGAAGGAGGGGAGGAAAGGGGGAAGGGAGGAGGAGGAAAAAGGCGGAAGAGAGAAAGGAGGGGAAAGGGAGAAAGGGGAGAGGGAGAAGGAAAAGAGAGGGAGAGGAAAGGGGGGAGAGGGAAGGAGGGAAGAAGGAGGAAAGGATGAGGAGGGGAGAAGCAGGAGGAAAAGAGGAGGAGAAGGAAAGAGAAAGGAAGAAGGGAAAACGGATATAAAGAAACTCGGAAAGTGGAACAGAAAGTAAGTAAAGGTCTTCAGCTAGGACGAAAAAAGCAAATAGAAGCGAAAGAAGAACAGATAAGAGAAAAGGACGATGAAGGAGTAGAGATGAGAAGGAGAGGCTCAACAATTTTGCAATTGCGTGTGAGGATCATGCATGGGATTAGCTGCCTCTCGCTGCCGTACGGAGAAAGTAACCGAAAAGTCACGCTATTTGTTAAATGAAAGAAAGTGAAAGGTTGAAACTTTTATATCTGTATAAATAATGCGTTATATAATCATTTTATTTTGTTATCCTAATTAATTAATCCTTATTAATTGATTAATCCGTTATATAATCTTTTTATTTTCTTAAACCTGAATTGATACGAGGAAAATCAGTATTCCATTTTTGGGGATCATTTTCATCACTATTGATATTCTCATTATCAATAGTTATCTTTTTATTATCATTATCATCATCACGAAGATGATGATGAAATAGATTCCAAATATGGTAAGACAAAATGAACAAAAACTAATTTGTAGAAGCAGATAACCCGTAATTACTAAATAAATCACTAAAAATAATTTCACATCAAAACATCCCTTTAAAGGTAATTTTAATAAATATCAAATTATAATATCAAATCTCAAATCTATGCATTCCTCTATTGAGATTTTCTGCAATAAATATTTCATTTCGCGAAACTCACACTGGAGACAAGAGAGCGAGGGAACACTGTAAACAAAATGACAATTAGAAAAAATAATGTTTTTATTTCTGTGCTTCTTCCCTTCTCCTTCTGCCCTTCCCCTCCTACCTCTTCCCCCTCCCTCCCCCTCTCCCATTTCCTCCGTCTCTTCCCCTCTCCCATCCTCCGCCCCTTCCCCTTCACCCTCCTATTTCCCCCTCACCCCTTCTTCCCCCCCTTTTCCCCTCTCCCCTCCTTCCCCTTCCCCTCCCCCTTCACCCTCTTCCCCCTCACCCCTTCCCCTCCCCTCTCACCCCTTTCCTCCCCCCCCCTCCCCACCCCTTCCCCCTCCCCACCCCCCTTCCCCTCCCCCCTCTCCCCTCTTCTCTTCCCCGTGAATTATTATGTATCCAGGTATCAGTCTTAATTACCTCAATCAACCTTTAATTGCTGCCTTCGACTGGGAGACACGGGCGAATCAGTCTGATTACGTTTGCAATGGAGAGGAAAAAAATGGAGGAATTTATTTTGAACCTTGGATTCTCTCCATAAAGTTTCTTTCTTGTTCTCTTTCTCTCTCTATCTATCTGTCTATCTGCTCTCTCTCTCTATCTTTCTCTCTCTCTTCTCTCTCTCTCTTCCCTTTCCCTTCTTCTCTCTCTCTCCTCTCTCTCTCTATCTATCATCTCTCTCTCTCTCTATTTCTCTTCCTCTCTCTCTCTCTATCATCTATCGATCTACTTTTCTATCTCTCTCTTTCTCTCTCTTCTCCTCTCTCTCTGTCTATCTCCATCCATCTCTCTCTCTCTCTCTCTTCTCTTCTCTCTCTCTCTCTCTCTCTCTCTCTCTTCTCTCTCTCTCTCTCTCTTCTCTCTCTCTCTCTCTATCTCTCTCCTCTCCTCTCTCTCTCTCTCTCTCTCTCCTCTCTCTCTCTCTTCTCTCTCTCTC
This sequence comes from Penaeus vannamei, assembly GCF_003789085.1. Taxonomy (NCBI): domain Eukaryota; kingdom Metazoa; phylum Arthropoda; class Malacostraca; order Decapoda; family Penaeidae; genus Penaeus; species Penaeus vannamei. The sequence continues at coordinate 564,606 of NW_020869527.1, read as the reverse complement.
ATCTCTCTCTCTCTCTTCTCTCTCTCTCTCTCTCTCTCTCTCTCTCTTCTCTCTCTCTCTCTCTATTTCTCTATCTCTCTCCTCTCTCTCTCTCTCTCTCTCTCTCTCTCTCTCTCTCTCTCTCTCTCTCTCTCTCTCTCTCTCTCTCTTCTCTCTCTCTCTCTCTCGTCTCCTCCTCTTCTTTTCTCTCTCTATCTGTTATCTACAATCATCTATCTATATATATCGATGTTTATCTATCCCTCTCATTCTCTCTTTCTCAGAACTGTTTCCCGTTCAGCAGCTAAAATTAACCGGATATGAGCAATAAAATGTCTAGTCTAGTTCAGACTTCTCAGAACAATTAGCCATCATCAACAAACAGCTTTTTGTTTGTTCGTTGTTGTTGTTATTGGTGTTGTTGTCATTGGTGTTGTTGTTGTTGTTGCGTTGTGTTAGTGTGTGTGTGTTGTTGTTATTGTTTGTTGGTTTGGTGTTGTTGTGTTTTCAGTTTTGTTGTTATGGTTGTGGTTTTGTTTTTGTGTTGTTGTTATTGTGTTAGTGTTTTTTTGTTGTTATTTGTTAATGTGTTGTTATGGTGTTAACTTGTTGTTGTTGTTGTTATGTTGTTGTTGTTATTGGTTGTTTGTTGTTAACGTTGTTGTTGTTTGTTATTGCTTTAGTTGTTTGTTGTTGTTGTTTTGTTTGTTATGTTATTTTGTTGTTGTTTGTGTTATTGTTGTTGTTATTGTTGTTCGTTGTGATGCTTGCTGTTGTTATTGTTTTTGTTGTTGTTTAACCCCACCTCCCTTCTCTCCCATCTCCGCCCATTTATCATCAGTATCACAACCATTCAAACAAACGACCAATCACTATATCGTTATTATAAACTTCACTAGACGGTAAACACAAAAATGCCAGTCAGTCATGCAATTATGTTTTGACAAATTTAACACCAATTTTTGCAGTTATCATGCCAGTGTACAGTGGACATGGAAAGCTTTGAAAAAAATATATACTAAAACTTTATTCATTTTTGTTATCATTGTTATTGTTTGTTGTGTTACGTTATGATGAATAGTATGTTTTAGTGACAATGGGTAGTAATGATTATCTTTATTATCTTTATTGTTTATTGCTATTATTATAAACTGGATTGCTATCATAAAATTATGATCATTATTGTTATCATTATCATTATTGTTATCAATATTATTATTACTATTATCATTGTATTATCTCTATTATATTATCTTTATCATCATGACTACTTACTATCATTATTACTATGATTATATTTTGTCATTATACATTACTGTTTATATCATCATCATTATCATGATCATTATTAGTTGTTGCTGTAGCCGTAGCTGCAATAGTAATGAAATAGTAGTTAGTAGTAGTAGTAGCAGTAATTATCATTGTTATCCATGTTATTTTCGATCACTTATATTATCTTATTATCATCATCCCTATTTTCAATGTCATGTATTATCATTTTATCACTATTACTGATCATTATCACAATGACTTTATCATTATTATCATCAAAAGCATTTTGTTTTCATTATAATTATACTGTCATTATTATCATCATCATCCCATTATCATCCATCATCATTCTTATCATCAACTCATTATCATAAATCATCATATACCCATTCTTATCAACATATTATGCATATAACACAACCGAATATCCACATTATATATTACAACTAAAAACACTTCCTGCAATAGAGTAAACAGGTCACGTTCCTTGACCTTACTGGAATTTCACTACTCCCCCCACACTTGCTCTCAGCCATTAAACTCCCATAAAGAAAAGGTCACGTGGACGCGGCATTTCCCATCATTTCAGCGGCCATCTGAAACCCCTTTTCCACGACGTGACGTCAGGAATGATGTCCGGGGTTGCGCTGTGATGTGCTCGTACTTGTAAAAGAGAGAAGGAGAAAAAAAAGCAACTAAATATTGTGTGTGGTGTGTGGTTATACGTGTGTGTATGTATATACATAGATAATACATACATGTTTAACTGTTGTGTGTTGTGTGTGTATATGTGTGTGTGTGTGTGTTGTTGTGTGTATGCATAGTATATATATATATTTATATATATATATATTATATATATATATATATATATATATATATATATATATATATATATAGTATATATATATATATATATAAAATAAATATATATATATATGTATATATGTATATTTATATATAATATATATATTATATATATATATTATATATAATATATATATATATATATATAGTATATATATATATATATATATATATATAATTCATGTACATACATTTATACATACATTTGATCTTCCTCTTTCGATATTCCAATTAATTTCAGCCTATTTTTGCGCATGACGTCGAGTTCAGAGCCAGAGCGAGTTGGCTTAATCACTGGATGCAAACTCTTCGATCCTTGCGAATAATTAATTGTAATTTTTCGAAGTTGATTAGAAGGTTCGTGATTTTTCCCCGGGATTTTTTTCTGCTTCTGCTCCTTGCTCCCTTTTTCTTCGGTTTCTTCTCCTTGTCCTTAGCGCTGATTTTGCTTTTTTTCTTTCTCTCTCTCGTCTTTTTGTATCCTGTTTTTTCTTCTTCTTCTCATTATTCTCATTATCGTTATTTTTATTGATATTTTCATTGTTGTTATTATTCTAATTATTCTAATTATCGCTGTTGTAATTATTATTACTATTATAATTGTTATTTATCATTATTATCATTTTATCATTTTTATTATCATTATTTATTTATTATTCATTATCATTATTATCATTATCATCATATTATCATTATTATCATTTTTATTATAATATTGTTATCATCATTATCTTTATAATTATCATCATTACCATCATTCTCATCACCATCAATATTAACAAAAATGAATATCATGACGAAGAAAATACACTAAATACCTAAACAATACCAACACCAATACAAATAAAGACATATTCGGATAACACCCAACGCTTCATTACACCGAAGACAACGACAGTGGAAGGTCATCACGAGAGACAAATATCAATAACGACGTGTTTTACATAGTAATGGAACGGAGAACCGACCCTGTGATACTTACCATTATAATTACGATGATGTCAGCGCGAAGCATATCGATTACGATGGTAATGAACATCATTAAAAGCGACAGTGCCAGTAATAGCAGCAATAGCAATGGTAGCATTACCAATATCCTGGCAATGAGCACTTGCAAAAGGGAAGTTATGGTAGTGTTGACAGCCGTCTCTGTTGTTGAGATTTTGTATTTTTATTTTTATTATTTTTTTCTGGGGTATAAGGAGCTTCTTTAGGGCTAAGATGGTGCCTGTAACTACTGTCTAACTCCTTCGTTTGCGTCTTTGGATTTTCTTTAAGGATTGTCTGTCCTTGTGGTGTGTTGTGTGTGTGTGTTTGTATGTGTGTTGTGTGTGTGTGTTGTGTGTGTGTGGTGTTTTTCAAATACTCTTATTCTCCTCCGTTAATGTGTTGCTTTTTTAAAAGTTTTTTTTTTTTCCTTATCAATTCAATTTTCACCATTTTCACCTATTTTTTCTATTTCCTCTTTCAACAAGGATCCGTCGCCTCCCTTTTCTCTCTCTCCTGTTGGCTCGTCTCTATCTTTTCTTCTCCTTCTGCCTCGGGTCTTCGTGTTGCGGCCAGCTTTAACTATTGTTAATCCTCCTGTGTTCCTCCCTCACGGACTTCCCCTCCCCTCCCCTCCTACTTGAACCCCCCTTCCCTCCTTCCCTCCTACACGTATCCCCCCCCCCCTCTGTCCTCCCTCCTCTTATCCCCTCCCTCCCCTTCCCCTCTCTCTCCCCCCCCCCCCCCATCTCCCTCCCCTGCACCCCTTGTACGTTTGCATTGATCCCCCTGAGAGAGAGAGCGAGAGATGAGAGTAGAGAGAGCAGAGAGAGAGACGCAGGGGGGGGGGGAAGGAGCAGAGAGAAAGAACAGACAGACAAAACTGAGTTCTTTTAGAGTGCTAAACAGGAGAGATTGTTAGAATGTGGTAAAGGCAAATAAATATGTAATAGGCAGAGACCAAGGACGAGAGAGAAACAGGTGTAAGAGGCAACGAAAGGTAGGCGGAGGAAGACGAGTAGAGAGAGAGAGACGCGAGGAGAGAGCAGAGAGAGAGCGAGAGAGCGAGAGAGACCGAGAGGAGAGAAGAGACGAGAGAAGAGAGATGAGAGAGAAGAAGAGAGAGAGAGAAGAGAGAAAAGAGAGCGAGTAGAGGAAGAAAAAGGGAGACAGAGACGGATAGATAGGCAGACAGACAGGTAAAGAGAAAGAGAAAGAAACAAGCACTGAAAAGAAAGAAAACCCGAACAAGGTTAGACACACAAAGCGACAAAGTATAGTCAAAAAGTTACAAAGGGCGGCGAAAAAGAGAGCAGAGAGAGAAAGAAAAAAAGAAGAGAAGCGAAAGAGACTGGAGGGAAGGGGAAAGACTAACGAGAAGAGAAGATTTCTTGATGAGTTTCGCTTCCTATACGAGGGAGTTGGATGCCTTTAGTCCCAGGATTGTCGAGTGTTCGTTCCCTGTGTGTAGTCCATCATTATTTCATGCCACCAAAAGCGGGGTTGCATTGTTCCGTCATATTAGATGAACAAACAAAATCAAAACTCGACATTTCAATAAACAAACTTCTTGTTACGTAAGTAGTGGGAGTAATACCTATAAGAATTGTTTATGTCAGTAGATTTGTTCTTCCACGTGGCTTGATGCAGTATCTATATGGTAATACCTGCTGGAAAATATCGATATTACAGACTAGCAGTGTCGTATTTTATTGGCATGAACAACCAGATGAGATTGTCTTCCGCCTGCATTGACACAGCAGTAGTGTTCGTGGATTAACTCTACGAATATTGCAATTTACGTTTCAATTACAGTCGCAGCTGGAACAAGTATACAGCGAATTAATGTTTAATTTCCGGAATCGTGGCAGACCGGCTCTAAGTTGCTATGTATTGTCGTTTGTAATACCTAAATCGATACAGCATTGGTATTCGAAGGAATTACTGACACGAATTACTCTATATACGTTTAACAATCGGAATTAAGTCAGCGACGGTAATGCATTGCCATTTTCATTCCGTTTCCACCGGGAGTATTCACAGAAAATTAGAGCGAACAATTCACCCGGTTTTAACGCCACGGTAATAATCTTGCATAACTCTACGGTTATTACTACCCGTGTTTCATTTACTCCGCGGTCTAAGGTGTTGAAATACATAAATGCAATCGGGAATACATGTCAGATATACTCGTGTTTATCTTTCATAATTATGCTGCTTTGTCCCTAATATAATTTCACAAACAGAATCCGCAGGTGAATATAATTTCTTGGTTTTCCCTGGAAGGTACAACGTTGATCCGCGGTTTAACTCTACGGACATTGCTACCCACGTTTCATTTACAATTACTATCGAGAACATTTGGTAAATACTGACATAAAGGAATCTAACTCTACATATATCACAAATTTCGACAGTAATTAGATGACATTAAGATATTCTATTTGAAGATTTTCTATCTGATGCATACAGTGATCTGTTTGAAATTTCTTGTTTATAAGGAAATTACAGGTATTTATATATGATAAATAGCTGTAAAAAAACATGCTTATGAACTTATACTTCAATGTGATCTTTGGAAGATGTCAACGAAGCATGAAAAAATCGTTATCACCCTATAAAACATATCAAAAGCCAAAGGAAACAGTAATTCCGTTGAACCCTCAACACTGAAAGAAAGGTTTCTTGGAACTGCTGACTGCTAGGCCATCGTGCAAACACTGCGGTCTGCCCTTTACTCAAACTTGCACTTTGTTGTTGAGATTATACTGAGTTCTGACTAAAACTTTTTGGGGGGGAGGTCTCTTAGTCTATTCATGTATAAAGGTAATTTCCCCTTTCGTTACCGCGTTGTAAAAAGGAATTTATTTTTTAAGATAACGAATTCATAATAAGCTGCAGAGTTCAACTATTTAAGCATTATTACGTCTTTTGTGGAGAGAAGCTGGGATGAAGAACAAGGAGGTCTATGCTGTAGATATAAATGTTAGTTGCTGCTTTCCGGATAAGTGAACGTTGTTTAGAAAGTTACGAGACTAATGAACATTCCGTTTAAGAATATTTACAAAGATAATCACTTTCAGGTAGATTATCTGATGAAGAAAATGTGCAAAATGATTAGTCGCGAACAATTCTTTTATCTTTAGTCGTCCTCTTATTCATATCCTTCGATTCAGACGACCCGAGAGCACCCAACTTCCTACGCGGTCCCCTTGACATCTTAGACAGCTTCTTCATTTCCGCAGAAAGTCCTTCATTTGAGCCCGCGTCCTTCTTATACCTTATGATGTATCTTATTTCCAAGAGAGACTTCCATACAGTGCGCCTTCCCCATCTCTCGCCACCTGACAGCTTAATATCTGAAACGCGTCCTCAGGCCTTTGATGCTCCTCATCATATGTTCTTCACTGAAAAAGGGGAGAGTTCTCGTGTTCAAGGTCGATCCCTCACGCATCAGCCAGGCAGGAGACTGAGGCGGTTCATCCATATCCCAAGCGCAGGTTCTCACGACGGGGTTGCATTCTTTACGATCTGGAAGGGTAATGCATCTCCGCAGTAAATCTCCTGTTTGTGCCCCCTGACCCTGTAATGCCGAGCAGGTGGTTTCGTAACGATCTCCCCGCCCGTGCTTCGTGTCCTGTATAGATCCTCTTTTAATGCTCAGGTAGACAGCTCATATCCAAGACGGTTTCCTCCGCTTCCTTCATTAGCTCAATTACTTGCTAATTGGATTTCTCAGGCGCTGGCTCGATGTGATGGCTCCGAAGTGTTAGTCAAGTACGTAGATTTTGTTCATCTTATCTTAATGAACAGAACAGATGGCTATATCTATCAGTTAATAAAACTGGGGTTATAAGCACTTAACAAGGGGTATTATATACAGTCAATAAAACTATATCTATCATCAGTATAAGCCACTTAGTCACTTAATTAGCAAGGAAAGCCAAGTACATGAATCTATCAGCCGATATAGAGAGAGCCTTTTAACACAGAGCAGATGAGGCCACAGTACCGAGGGAGCAGTGCCCCGCCGTGGGCCTAATACGGCCATAAGTATTCCATCCATGATAGATCTCCTCTCAGACCGCGACGTAAGAGGATACGCCAGAACTGAAACTGAAGTGGCGCTTACGGGTCGAGCCGAGTCTGAGAATTTAATTTAGCTTATGATGATGAGAATGAGATCCAATTATGTCAAGCGAAAGCAGCCGGGGAAGACGAAGATGAAATCAGGTGTTAAAGGCGACTGCAGTAGGGAACTGTGGTTGGGGCTGGGCTCTTGTACTCTCGTAATACTGTGCTGCGGGGGTCCGTGTGTAAATGTGAGTGTGTGTGTGTGTGATTGTGTGAGAGAATTTGCGTGTATGTGTAATTGTGTGGGATAATTGTGTGTGTGTGATTGTGTGAGAGAATTTGTATGGGTGTGTGATTGTGTGAGAGAGCTTGTGTGTGTGTTTGTGTGTAAGAGAGTTTTTGTGTGCATGTGTGTGATTGTGTGAGAGAATTTGTGTGCGTGCGTGATTGTGTGAGAGAGAGAGAGAGAGAGTTTTGTGTGTGTGTGTGATTGTTTGAGAGAGAGAGAGAGAGTTTTGTGTGTATGTGTGTGTGTGTGGTATAGTACTAGATTTACGGGACGACAAATTTGATGAAGGCAGAGCCAATGAAATGTGCTGGGTAGTGTGTCATGTGGCATTGTACAGTGGCACTTTCGTTGCTGGGAGCTATCATATTACAAGCCCTTTGTGTATAGTGATGCGTGTATAAAGAAGCGAATATTTCATTGGGGAGAATGGCATGAGTTCTTGCTTGATGTGTTATTACATGTTCACGAGTTCTGCTAAATAAACGATGGTGTTTCTGTTGCATAAGGGAGTCATTATGAAATACGAGATTAGAAATGA
>NW_020869527.1:529100-541600 GCF_003789085.1 Penaeus vannamei | reverse complement strand
GACACTGATACCCATCTTATGGCAACACTTCAAACTCCAAAGGTTCATCTATGTCCTTCTTGAGAGAGAGAGAACACACACACACACACACACACACACACACACACACACACACACACACACACAGCACACACACACACACACACACACACACACACACACACACACACACACACACACACACACACACACACACCACACACGCACACACACACACACAACATTTTGTGTGTATGTGTGTGTATGTGTGTGTGTGAGTGTGTGACTCCACACCACAGCATGAACAAGAGATGTGATGACTGCGCTGAATATATCTTCCTCTTTCCCCCTCCCTCTCCTTCCTCCTCTTCCCCCCACCTCCTCTTTCCCCCTCCCTCTCCTTCCTCCTCTTCCCCCGCCTCCCCCCACCTCCTTACCTCCTCTTTCCCCTCCTCTCCTTCCTCCTCTTCCTCCCACCTCCTCTTTCCCTCTCCTCCGGCGGCTCCGATATTTTGCGAACTATTCCATATATGTGATCCCTCGGGGTGTAGCGTCGTGTTGGTAATTAATCCGAGGTTTTTCATGTCACTTCAGCTTGTTTTGATATTCATTCCCCTTACTTGTACTGCTGGTTTAGGGATAGGGTTTTTTACTGTCATTGTATCTGGCTACATTGCATTTGCTGGGGTTGGATGCCACGTTCCACATTCAGATCGGGTTTTTGAACGTGTTTCCCATTGTTTTTTTAAGGATTTTGTGTGAATCCCATTTCGATAGCTTTATATCTGATTTTGTGTCGGATTCGAACACGTTCAGATACCTGTTTGTTGTATCTGAACATGTCATTATGATTATCAACCATCATTACTAATAGTAATAATGGTAGTCGTCGTTTAATTAGCAATCTCATTATCATTGATACGCTTGATGTCCCTAATGTCAATGTATTTTCATTATTATTATCCTTGTTATCATTGTTGTTATTTTCAATGGAAATGAAAAGTACAATTGGTTCCACACTGTGAAGATGGTACTGCTCAGCGAGATCTTGGATGTATACATGTGTGTGTGTGTGTGTGTGTGTGTGTGTGTGTGTGTGTGTGTTGTTGTGTGTGTGTGTGTGTGTGTGTGTGTGTGTGTGTGTGTGTGTGTGTGTGTGTGTGTGTGTGTGTGTGTGTGTGTGTGTGTGCGCGACCAACTTAAGCTTTCTATTTACCTCTGTGTTACCCATATTAGGTACCAACTTAGGTACTAACAGCCGTACCTTTCGACTGCGCAACTAACATACTGTCCAGACTTCCATAGAGAGTGTTTACCTTTAATTAACGAACTCAATCGTCTCTCATACGGAAAGCACAACGTCCATTCGGGGAGTTTTCATTTAACTCGGCCTTTGAGCTCCAGTTTTCGAAATTTGTAATCCCTTTGTCATTCGTCCTTTTACGCAATCTCCTCAGCCGCCTCTTTGCAGTACATAAAATTAAAAATGTTAACGAATAATGTGTAACGTATGATCGACACCTGCTGAACACAAATTCTTGGCTATCATGTTGTGGTTTTCTTTTCATAATAATAACCAAATCTTTCTCTTTAGCCTTATTGTAACTGTCGTCGAAGTAAAATTTTGTTTGGTTTGTGTATTTTTTTTTAGTATATTATTTTCAAAGCCTTTCTTAGTTTCTTTTGTGGTCTGAGTATACTCGTTGTTTGCAATGATTTCATGTCTGATCTCTCGACTGTTGTTTTCCTTTTGTTATTATCACTATTCATCGTCTATTTTACGCTTATCCTTTATTTTTCTCCGAATACTATATTTTTTCTAGATTTTATACAAGGACAAGGATCACGTTTGGCTTCAGTCACGCTTTTTGATTTCAGTTATTTTTTTCTAGTGTTTATTCATAGTTTTAAAAAATAAATCCGTATTTATATAAATAATCCCTGGGTACTTTTGTGGTGTTCTTCCGCCTGCAGTGCTAATGCTTGCGTGTCGTTGAGTTTCTGTTCTTGATGTTAATTTCCTTGGCTTAGAAACCTTTCGCTCTCTAAACAATATCTCTCCTCTGACCTTTATGCTTTGTTGTTTTTACCTTCCATTTTTTCTATATAAGATTTTTTTTTTTTTTTTTTTTTTTTTTTTTTTTTGTTCTCGTTTTTTTCCTTGTTTGTTTGTTTGTTTCTCTCTCTCCTGTTGCATTTTATTCTATTTTATTTTTTATTTTATTTTGGTTTTTTTTTTCTTTAATATGGAAGTTTCTATTTATTTTGTCTAGAATGTTACATTAAATGGGCATTTTTTTTTTTTTTTTTTTTTTCTTCCTCATTATCCAGTGTGTGGCACTTTCTTCCTCCGAGGATTCCGTATTTATGTTTATGGGTATATTATAAATTGTTCATTATCCTCCTTTTACATCTTAGTTGCTCTTGGGGACTTTCAGAATATGCGTTATATATACATACATACATATGTGTGTGTGTGTGTTGTGTGTGTGTGTGTGTGTGTGTGTGTGTGTGTGTGTGTGTGTGTGTGTGTGTGTGTGTGTGGTGTGTGTGTGTGTGTGTGTGTGTCGTGTGTATGTGTGTATGTGTGTGTACGTCGGTGAGTTCTGCTATATTTTCATCTTATCCTACTTGTTTTGGAATATCCGTAGCAATGTATGAACTAGACTTCTATTCCATTACATAAACAACCACTCTGTGAATCTACCATTTTGCTTAAAATTTCCGCTACAATTTAGCACATTAAAGTTCACAATATCCTTTAACAACCAATTTACAAAGACTCCAGTTCTCCCAACGTCAATTCCCTCTTCTGACTAAAGTCTCCTAGCGCTCCATACACAAACAAGCATAATCCACTTCAGCTGGGTGTTACCTCAGGCCCGGGCGCTAAGTAAGCAACTTTCGCTACCTGCATTCACGCTCGATTCACTCTTCCCTTTCCCTTTCATGCTTTCAAGGTGGTTTCACGGCGTTTCTCTTTAAGAAATGAATTACGTTCCTTTAGAAGATGCAGTTACTAGCAGAATGGGTTCCTCTCATTTTGTTTCTTCTATTTATTCATGGCTGAGCTGGTGCCTTGACTTGCATGGGAAGTGTGTGTACGTGCGTGTGTATAGAAGTGTGTGTATGCATATATGTATATGTGTGTGTGTATGCATATATGTATGTGTGTGTGTGTGTGTAGATATGTGTGTGTGTGTGTATTCATATATGTATCTATGTATGTGTGTGTGTAGATATATGTGTGTGTGAGAGAGAGAGAGAGAAAGTAGAAATGTGTATGTATATATATGTATATGTGTGTGTAGGTTTGTGTGTGTGTGTGTGTGTGTACGTGTGTGTGTGTGTGTGTGTGTGTACGTGTGCGTGGAGATATAAAACAAACGCCTAACTTCTTTTGGGACCGGTGACTCACTCCGACATGTCAATCTGCTTTTTCCTTGACAGAGGGACAAGTTATTCGATATCAAATTATTGAGGGGATCTCCCAAATCTCTTTACGTAATCTTTTCCTGACATTTTTCTTTCGGATCCTCTGCATGATCCCTTTTTGTATCAGCTTTATTGTTTATTTATATCTCTCACGCACTTCTTGAAATATTGAAGTACGAGGATTATAAATTTCGTTGAATGGATACTGTAGGTGAGCCGCAGATGCATACACGCACATACACACTCACACACACACGGACACAAACACACTCACACACACATGCACATACACACTCACACACACACTCACACACACACACACACACACACACACACACACACACACACACACACACACACCAACATACCACGACATACTCTCTCACCTCCCACCACACGCAGTGATGATTCACCCAACGTTAATTGTGCGCACTATATCGATCCCGCTCACCATAATCTCACAATGACACACTGTAGCGGAACTGAGCACGATCGCGAGGTGACACACGAGGGTCGCCCGTGATACATCGTCGTGTGTCACGTGGTATTACGGTGATACGTGATACATGAGAGCTTGCGCGGTTGGGCGAGGTCATGTTGTGAATTTCCCTTTGTTTTTTTTGTTTGTTTGTTTGTTTTGGTTTTTGTTTTCATCGCCAGGAGGGAGTGTGCGTGTTTTTTATTCTTTTTTTTGCGTCTCGTTGTACCGAGAAACGCAACGAGAGATTTGTATAGTTTTTTTTTGTTTTGTTTTTTTGTTTTTTGTTTTTGTTTTTGTTTTTTTCGCTGTAAATAATTCAGTTCGCAAAGGTAGTCCTGGCGGTATGTAAACAAAGTACAATACCTTACAAGAAATCTGCCAAAGACAATTATCTTATAATGTATTGCAATTTCTGCGTTTATATATCCAGTTACTGAGTTCTTCCAATCGAGACCTTAAAATGCTTAAAATGACTTTGTAAACTAAACAATTCGGTGGTTTAAGGAATCAAACATTTCAAAATGCTAGGGTTATTTTTTTTCAATTTTAATCTGGATTGGAAAATGTTTGGAATACTTAGTAAGGGAGTTTGAGCTTTATTCGTCGCCGGAAGTAATCTATATATCATTTTTAGTTGCACGAAGACGCAAGTTCAATTTAATCTCTCATGCAAGATGTATACGCAGGATCCTATTGTTATATATATATATATATATATATATATATATATATATATATATATATATATATATATATATATATATATATGTATATATATATATGTATATATACATGTATATATATATATATGTGTATATATATATATATATATATATATATATATTATATATATATATATATGTGTGTGTGTGTGTGTGTGTGTGTGTGTGTGTGTGTGTGTGTGTGTGTGTGTATGTAATATATATATATATATATATATATATATATATAATATATATATATATATATAATGTATGTATATATATATAATATATTATATATATATATATATATATGTGTGTGTGTGTGTGTGTGTGTGTGTGTGTGTGTGTGTGTGTGTGTGTGTGTTGTGTGTTGGTGTGTATGTGTGTATGTGTGTATGTGTGTGTGTGTGTGTATGTGTGCGTGTGTATATAAATATGTACATATTTACATATTTACATATGTGTGGGTGTGTAGTACAATACGATCTCTGATTCTTCTATGTATGCATACACACACACATACACACACACACACACACACACACACACACACACACACACACACACACACACACACACACACACACACACACACACACACCAACATGCGCGCACACACACACACACACAGGTGTATATATATATATATATATATATATATATATATATATATATATATATATATATATATATATATACACACACACACATCTACATATAAGCCGAATATGCCAGCGCATAAATCAGGTCTAAAAATCTTTCTCCAAACCCGGGAGTCAAAACCGCCGCCCATTAATACGAAGCTTTAGCGCTGAGGGTTAACAGCTGAAACTACCTGCTCGACACTCGCTGAACAACACTTCTTGTAACTCTCGCAACGCAACACTGATCTTTCCTTGTGTGTCTTACAATTGTTATGTGGTAAGGTAGTTTTCATTTTCTTTCTTTCTTCGTTTTTTTTTTTTCCTTGTGTGTTTTACAATTGTTATGAGTTTCTTTCGTTTGTTCTTTCCTTGTGTGTCTTACAATTGTTATGTGGTAAGGTAGTTTTCATTTTCTTTTTTTCTTTCGTTTGTTCTTTCCTTGTGTGTCTTACAATTGTTATGTGGTAAGGTAGTTTTCATTTTCTTTTTTTCTTTCGTTTGTTCTTTCCTTGTGTGTCTTACAGTTGTTATGAGTTTCTTTCGTTTTTTGTTTTTTTCCCTTGTTTGTCTTACAATTGTTATGAGATAACGTGATCTTCCTTTTCTTTCTTTCTTTTCGTTTGTTTTCCTTGTGTCTTTCAATTATTATGAGGTAACGTAGTCTTCCTTTTCTTTCTTTCGTTTGTTCTTTCCTTGTTTGTCTTACAATGGTTATGAGGTAACGTAGTCCCTTTTCTTTCTTTTTTCTTTCGTTTTTTTTTGTGTGTGTGTGTGTGTGTGTCTTACAATTGTAAGGAGATAATGTAGTCTTGATTTTCTTTCTCTCTTTCTTTCTTTCCTTTTCCCTTCCTTATGTGTACTTAAAGTTGTTATGAGGTAACGTAGCCTCCCCTCTCTTTCTTTCGTTTTTTTTTTTTTTTTTTTTTTTTTATACAGTAGGGTTGGGGAAAAGGTGTATTCTGGGAGATCGTTTCATCCGGTGACCACAGAGGAAGACCCGAAACGCATCAGAATTTTAGTGGTCGACTTATGTGCCGGTCTATACGTTGTCTCTATGTGAGTGTGTGTGTGTGTGTGTGTGTGTGTGTGTGTGCATGTGTGCGTGAAAGAATGTAATCAATTTATTGAATGAATACTGCAGCTCATTGTGTTTATTTTCACTTAGGTGAGTTTTATGCAGTCGGGGAAGAGAAGCCAAATGAGTGAAAATACGAAAGTCTGTAAACAGTCAGCATTTCATATTTCAGTTTCCACAAAACTATTTTTTTTCCCCACATGCAAATAACGTTTCGTCACCAAAGTGGCGATTAAGTGCCAATGAAATTAACCAATTTACATCCCCTAAACTAGTTCCACTTTGTGATCGATCATGAATCTATAATGGAGTGCCACATGACTGAGCAACCGCATAGCCATGCGATATAACACATGATCCTGCTGATTCACACCAAATGGTACACGCTTATGCAGATATCGTGTATTAGAATTTTCATCCATACACCTGTTCATACTTATGCAACTACGGCATTATGCTGAAATACAGAGAGAGAGAGAGAGAGAGAGAGAGAGAGAGAGAAATAGAGAGTGTGAGTGAGTAAGAGAGTGAGAGAGTGAGTGAGTGAGTGAGTGAAAGAGAGAGAGAGAGAGAGAGAGACAGACTTCTGAATAATTTTACGGAAAATGGAACTTACGATATATTAATGTTGAACAGGACTTGGAAGATGCATTTAATGACTGATTTCCGCATTGTTAATTGCCCTATGTAGGTTATGAGTGTCAAGTGTGCGTCGGACAAGTATCACGTAATGTGAAACTATGTGGCAAGCTGAGAAAAGGAATTTATTGGGTAGTGATTTATTGGCAAGAGGACAGGAGGAGGGAGGGGGGAGAGGAGAGGAAAAGAGGGAGGAGGAGGGAGGGAGAGGAGAAGGGAGAGAGAGAGGGAGAGAGGGAGGGAGGGAGGGAGAGGGAGAAGAAGATAGGAAAGGAGAAGGAGAGTGAAAGGGAGAGGGAGAGAGAGTGAGAGAGATGACAAACAGACAGAAACACAAAGACAAACAGACAGAGACACGAAGACAAGCAGACAGAGACACAAAGACAAACACAAACAGATAGGTAGACATACAACCAGAGAGGCAAGCAAGACTCAAAGAGAAAAAAATAAGAGAAATAATCCCCCAGCAGCGATTTTTCAACACAATGTACCCATAACAACACGCATGGACTACAAGCCAACAGGCAGAGACAAGCATGTAACATGTTATATGGAAATGAACCCTTCACGCCACACTGCTCTCGACCTTTCGAAACCTCATAACTCACCTCCGACAGTTAACCCTTGTTGCAAGCAATGCACAGCTCTGCAAGATCTACAAGACGTGTTGCTAATGGAACGTCTCTCGGGGAAGTCTCCTTGCAAGAGACATTATCACAGTTGCAATTAGATGAAGACAGCCGAGTGTTGCACCCGTTGCCTTTATCAATGGGTTGTTCATGGTTCATTAGGCAGCTTATTCGTGCCACCTCATTGTTTAAGGAATGGGGGAAGGTGATGACTTAATTCATATTAATTGTCTTCATCAACAAGTTCGTGCTGTTTGCAAAGTGGGACTCGACGTCTTAATAATTATTTGGAGAAACTGTTTTCTTGGGTTATTAAGTGTATTTGGGAAGCTGAGTTTGGTTAACGAATGTGTGTGTGTGTGCGAGTGTGTTCTTATGAGTGTGTTTGTGTGTATTTGAGTGTGTTTGTTTGTTTGTGTTTGTGTGTTTGTTTTTGTCTGTTTTATCTGTTTTGTCTGTCTCTCTCTCTCTCTCTCTTTCTCTCTCTCTGTCTCTTTCTCTCTCTCTCTCTCTCTCTCTCTCTCTCTCTCTCTCTCTCTCTCTCTCTCTCTCTCTCTCTCTCTCTCTCTCCCTCTCTCTCTCCTCTCTCTCTCTCTCTCTCTCTCTCTCTCTCTCTCTCTCTCTCCCTCTCTCTCTCTCTCTCTCTGCTCTCTCTCTCTCTCTCTCTCTCTCTCCCTTCTCTCTCTCTCTCTACTCTCTCTCTCTATCTCTCTCTACTCTGCTCTCTCTCTCTCTCTCTCCTCTCTCCTCCTCTCTCTCTCTCTCTCGTCATCTCTCTCTCTCTATTCCCTCCTTCTCTCGCCTCTCCTCTCCCTCCACCCTCACCCTCACCCTCACCCTCTCCCTCTCCCTCCCCCTCACCCTCACCTCTCACCCTCACCCTCTCCCCTCCCTCCTCTCTCCACTCACCCTCTCCTCCTCCCTCCCTCCCTCCCCTCTTCACCACGCATCTCCCCTCCCTCACTTAACCACACCCCTCTTTCTCTTGCAGTACCGACCACCGAGCTTCTAGGAGGGGGGCAAGTGTACCTCAACAAGGGCAGTACACTCAACCTCACCTGCGTGGTACACTCGAGCCCAACCCCACCAGAGTTTATCCTCTGGTACCATAGAGAGAAGGTACGTTTGTGAGGTTTTAGTGTTTTTGTTTTATTTTTGAGGGGGGGGGGTTGTTTGGTTTGGTTTTATTTTCTTTTATTTATTTAGATTTTCTTTTATTTTCTTTGTTTTATTTATTTAAATTTTCTTTTATTTTCTGTTTTATTTATTTAGATTTTATTTTATTTGTTTTATTTTTGATTTCCTTTTTTATTTGTTTTGACTTTTTTATTTTTTTTACTTGTTTTGATTTTTTAATTCTTTTCGTTGTTTTTGTCTAGTGTTGTTCTTGTTGTTATTATTATGATGATGATTCATTTTTAATTTAATTGTCAATATGGATAATGTTTTAATTATTTATGTCTCATCATTTCAATCATTTCCTTCCACATTCATATTATTGTTGTAACTATTATTACCATTGTTACTGTGTCGGTTGTTCCTGTGGATATTATCATAATTGCTATTATCATAATCATCATTATTATTACCATCATAGCTATCATTATTACTATTGTTATCATTAATATTTTCATTATAAATATTATCATTGCTATTATTATTAACATTATTATGTGCTATGCTGGCGCAGCGGTAAGGTGCTGGTCTAGCAATCTTGCGGACCTGCGTCAATCCACGCCGGCCAGTGAGTGGTAACCCCGGCCATTCCTTGCACACAGGGGGAGATTTGGGCAAAATAAAACAGACAGTATGTCACAGCAAAGAATATCCATTGTAACAAATGGAATTAAAAAAACTAAAACTAAAAAAATATTATCAATATTATCATCATCATCATTATTATTATTATTACTATTATGATTATTATTATTATCACTATAATTGTTACTATTGTTATCGTTATCATTATCATGATTAGTATCATTATCATTATTAGTATCGTCAGTATTGTTATTATTATTACTAACATCACATCATTATTATCGTCATCGTTATTGTTATCATTATTGTTATTGATAGTATTATCATCATCATCAATCATGATCATGATTATCATCATCATCATCATCATCATCATTATCATTATTATTATCATTATTACTGTTGTTATCATTATTATTATCCTTATCATTATTGTTATCATTATCATTATTGTTATTATTTTTATCATTATCATAATTATTATCATCATCGTCATCATTATCCCCATTACAAATGCCATTAATATTTTTATCACTATTACTCATTATCATTCTAATAATGACATTGTTATTATTATTATGAGTTCTATATCTATCTGTATAATCACCGGTTTTATCATCATCACCATCATCACCATTATAACTCATCACAACACGAATATCATTATCTTTTTATCTTTTTCTTCGCGGAAAAGCCTCGACTTAATAGGCATATAAAAGGGGAATTTTCATCTTTTAAAACCAGAAAATCAGAAACTGTTAGCTTCTTATATTCGCGTTTTAATTAAAGATTTGTCACAAGCAGTGATGAGAATTTTGTCAACATTTAATCCTCCCCTGCCATCGACTTCTTTTTCTTCTTCTCTTCTTTCTTCTTCTTCTTTTCCTTTTCTTCTTTTTCTTTCTTCTTTCTTCTTCTTCTTTTCTTCTTCTTCTTTTCTTCTTCTTTCTTTTCTTTCTTCTTCTTTTTTCTTCTTCTTCTTCTTCTTCTTCTTCTTCTTCTTTTCTTTTCTCTTCTTCCTTCTTCCTTCTTCTTTTTCTTCTTCTTCTTTTCTTTCTTCTTCTTCTTCTTCTTCTTCTTCTTCTTCTTCTTCTTCTTCTTCTTCTTCTTCTTCTTCCTTTTCTTCTTCTTCCTTTTCTCTTCTTCTTCTTTTCTTCTTTTTTCTTCTTCTTCTTCTTCTTCTTCTTCTTCTTCTTCCTTCTTCTTTTCTTTTCTCTTTCTTTCTTTTCTTTTCTTTTCTTTTTTCTTTTTCTTTTTTTTTTCTTTTCTTTTCTTTTCTTTTTCTTTTTCTTTTTTTTCTTTTTTTCTTCTTCTTCTTTCTCTCTTTTTCTCCTCTCCTTCTTCTTCTTTCTCCTTCTCCTTCTTCTTTCTCTTCTTCTTCTTCTTTCTTCTTCTTCTTCTTCTTCTTCTTCTTCTTCTTCTTCTTCTTCTTCTTTTCTTCTTTTCTTCTTCTTCTTTCTCTCTTTTTTTCTTCTTCTTCTTCTTTCTTCTTCTTTCTTTCTTCTTCTTCTTCTTCTTCTTCTTCTTCTTCTTCTTCTTCTTCTTTTTTTTCTTCTTCTTCTTCTTCTTCTTCCAGGGAGAGAACGAAGATGAGAAGGAGAGATGGAGAGAGGATGCGTTCAATTACAAATTAAAATTCATATAATCTTTTAGTACCGGTGGTTATTTTTTCATGAATATTAGGCAGTGCACATTAAAGCGACGCGGGATAATAGGTAATATAAAAAAAAAACATATGAAGTTATGTATGTGGATGAATTTGATCTAAAAAGATATTCGTGTTAGAGGAAACTGATATAGCGTTTGGATTCATCTTTAATTGCCTGGTTTTATTCAAAATTTGGATTTTGTTTTTCTTTTTTTCTTTTTTAGAGTATTCTGGTTTGAGATAATGCTATTTTGAGATAGGTGGTTTAAGGTCATTGATTTCCATATATGATTTGTTTTGTTTGAATAATTGTTGTGTTGTCTATTGTCTGTAGTGGTAATAGCTAATAAAGCCAATTTTCCTGTATTAATTCATGAATGAGTAGACATATCAATATTTCTCTTAGACTTTCAAATCCTTTAGTTTATATATTTGAGAGTTTATAAAATCATATGTATTTACATTACTTTATTTTTCTCTTACATTTTTTTTTTTTTTTTTTTTTTTGCGCGTCTTTTGTTTTTGTCTATAATTTTCACTGGTTGACCCTAAATAAAGGAAAAAAATTACGGCGGTGTTTGGTTTGACATAAAAGTTTTCAGTTTCTATGACAGTGTCAGTGTGGGTTTTAGCAATCCTCTAACGGTCAAACTTAAGATACATTACCTCTACTTCTGTGAGTATTTTTTTATCAGTTCATTGACGTCACTTATGAAAGCATTTTTTTATCAGTTCATTGACGTCATTCGTAATAGCAGCGTGAGGAGACTGAGTTATAGCCGTGTTGAGTGAGAAGACAATGGTTTCCAAATCTCCAGAGTTCATTGGTGAATATTGAGAACAGAATCGGGGCTAGTATAGGACCTTGCGGGACACCGAGAGAAACTGGTTGCTCTGATTGATAAAGTTTTCGTGGCAACTTCGGAACCAAATTCAGTGGTATCTTGTTTAATTTGTTTAATAGCTTGTTTAACTTGTTTAATATCTTGTTTAATTTGTTCAATATCTTGTTTAACTTGATTAATATCTTGTTTGATTTGTTTAATATTAATTTAATTTATTTAATGTCAATTTAATAATTTATATTTAATTCTTATTATTTAATATCTTGTTTAATTTAATTTAATATCTTGTTTAATTTGTTTAATTGTTAATTTGTTTAATAATCTTGTTTATCTTGTTTAATTTGTTTAATTGTTGATAATATCAGAAGTTTTAGATAAATAGAATTTTAGAAACCATAGGGGTAGAGGGATAGGACGATATCTATAAATCTTTATGGTTGATGGAAACAAGGCCAAGAGAATACAAGGGATATTCGATCTATATTTACAGTAATTGTTATCCTCTTGTATCCATGTGTTCCATCTTAAGCACGTACTACTGCATGACATTGAAAGTTGCCGTTAGGTTAATGACATATTTTGCGTATGTATCTATCGATTCCATTGCAGCTGACGTCATAACCTGCGCGAACCGAGGAGGGTGGAATGACCTTGTGTTCG
>NW_020869527.1:511600-524100 GCF_003789085.1 Penaeus vannamei | reverse complement strand
CGCGTGGGAAGCTACGGTGATAATACCCGATTTACATATATATCGGCGGCCATACGTCACGGTGCGAATAACCTCCACCTCCGTTATTCCTTTTCGCTCCGATCTGCCTGGCGCCGCGCGGGAAATATTGTGAAGTGGTTTTTTTTTTTCTTCTTCTCTCTTTCTTTCTTTTTCTCTCTTTTTTCCTCTCTCTCTCCCTCATTTTATATATATTTTGTATGTATTTTGGTTCTGTTTTGTGAGGAAAAATATGTATGTCGCTGTTCTAGCTTGATGAGAGTTTGGAAGGCTATTTTCGCTACATTTCGCCATGTTGTCCATTGGTTTTGGCTATTTTGGCTACATTTCGCCGTTCCATTGGCTATTTCCCGCCATGTTTTGCTACATGATATCGAGAGCATGGCTGGCTTATATATTCGATATGAATGCAAGGGTTACCGGATCACATTACGAAAGCATTTACGTTTTAGATTCTGTGGTAAAGAGAGATAACCGAGCGGTAACGAAACGAAATAAATGGGGCGGATACGTGATAATAATAATAACGAAAAAGGACAAAGGAGAGAAGATGGAATTACACAAAAACGCGAAATACAAAAGAATGTATTTTTTACCCAACCTTAGAGAGTATATGATCTATAATCAATATATAAATCGTCATTCTATATAATATGACTCATTTTCAGAACCCTTTATAAATAGTCTTTATCAATAACTCACAAAGTCAAAGTCAAATATTTTATTCCATAAATTACAAATGTTATCATTCAAAAGTATGAAGTTCAAAGCATTTGTATGCAGAGATAAAGACCTAATGTTGATGTGAAACAATTCGAAATACACAAAATAAAAATAAAAAAATGAAGCATGGAAGGACATTTAAGAAGAATTAAAGTAAGATGTACTAACATGAACTGAATATAAAATGCGTGTGTGTCTGTGTCTGTGTGTGTGTGTGTGCATGTGTGTGCGTGTGTGTGTTGTGTATTGTGTGTGTGTGTGTGCGTATGTGTCTATGTGTGTGTGTGTGTGTGTGTGTCTATGTGTGTGTGTGTGTGTGTGTGTGTGTGTGTATTGTGTGCTATGTGTGTGTGTGTGTGTGTTTGCATGTGTGTGCGTGCGTGTCTGTGTGTGTCTGTGTCTGTGTGTCTGCGTCTGTGCGTGTGTCTGTGTGTGTATCGGTGTGCGAAATAACAAAATCACATTAACCTAACTTAAAATACCCTTCGCTGTTTTTATTCTCCATAGAAAGAAAATTCCCTTTTCCCTTAAAAGAACTAAAGTTATAAAATTACCTTACCCTAGAACTAAAGTTTACCTTACTTTTCCCTTTTCCCTTAAAAGAACTAAAGTGACAAAATTACCTACCTAGAAAGAAATTTCCCTTTTCCCTTACAAATTACCTTACCCTAGAAAGAAAATTTCCTTTTCCCTTAAGTGACAAATTACTTACCCTAGAAAGAAAATTTCCCTCTTCCCTTAAGGTGACAAAATTCCTTCCCTAGAAAGAAAATTCCCTTTTCCCTTAAAAGAACTAAGGTAACAAAATTACCTTACCCTAGAAAGAAAATTTCCCTTTTCCCTTAAGGTGACAAAATTACCTTACCTAGAAAGAAAATTTCCCTTTTCCCTTGACAAAATTACCTTACCCTAGAAAGAAAATTCCCTTTTCCCTTCTAAGGTAACAAAATTACCTTACCCTAGAAAGAAATTTCCCTTTTCCCTTAAGGTGACAAATTTTACCTTTGGTTGAAAGAAAATTTCCCTTTTCCCTTAAGGTGACAAAATTACCTTACCCTAGAAAGAAAATTTCCCTTTTCCCTTAAAAGAACTAAAGTGACAAAATTCCTTACCCTAGAAAGAAAATTTCCCTTTCCCTTAAGGTGACAAAATTACCTTACCCTAGAAAGAAAATTTCCCTTTTCCCTTAACTAAAGTGACAAAATTGCCTTACCCTAGAAAGAAAATTTCCCTTTTCCCTTAAGGTGACAAAATTCCTTACCCTAGAAAGAAAATTTCCCTTTTCCCTTAAGGTGACAAAATTACCTTACCCTAGAAAGAAAATTTCCCTTTTCCCTTAAGGTGACAAAATTACCTTACCCTAGAAAGAAATTTCCCTTTTCCTTAAGGTGACAAAATTACCTACCCTAGAAAGAAAATTTCCCTTTTCCCTTAAGGTGACAAAATTACCTTACCCTAGAAAGAAAATTTCCCTTTTCCCTTAAGGTGACAAAATTACCTTACCCTAGAAAGAAAATTTCCCTTTTCCCTTAAGGTGACAAAATTACCTTACCCTAGAAAGAAAGTTTCTCTTTCCCTTAAGGTGACAAAATTACCTTACCCTAGAAAGAAAAAATTCCCTTTTCTAAGGTGACAAAATTACCTTACCCTAGAAAGAAAATTTCCCTTTTCCCTTAAGGTGACAAAATTACCTTACCCTAGAAAGAAAATTTCCCTTTTCCCTTAAGGTGACAAAATTACCTTACCCTAGAAAGAAAATTTCCCTTTTCCCTTAAAAGAACTAAGTGACAAAATTACCTTACCTAGAAAGAAAATTTCCCTTTTCCCTTAAGGTGACAAAATTTACCTTACCCTTGGACAAAATCTATTAATTAAAAACTTGGATAAACTTCATAATACTTACAAAACATCTGGCGAATCAACATCGTGCATTGCGTCTGCGTTTGATAAAACTGCCGGTCAATTAAGGAGAGTCAATAATCGACGTATTGTATAAGGGAAATGGGATATCACGTGTGTTAGTGTGTGTTTGTGTGTGTGTTTTTGTGTGTGTGTGTGTGTGTGTGTGTGTGTGTGTGTGTGTGTGTGTGGATTTGTGTTTGTAGGTGTGTGTGGGTTGACTGTGATTCTCTCTCTCTATCTATCTGTCTGTCTGTCTACTACTGATCAATTGATTATTCGATCTTTCTATCTATATGTCTGTTTACCTATCTGTCTGTCTGTCTGTCTGTCTCTCTCTCTCTCTCTCTCTCTCTCTCTCTCTCTCTCTCTCTCTCTCTCTCTCTCTCTCTCTCTCTTCTCTCTCTCTCTCTCTCTCTCTGTCTGTCTGTCTCTCTCTCCCCCTTATTATGTTGAATTATAAGGATTATAGTCAATCTAACTCCATAATTGTAATGTTACACTTATTGCTTAAAGATTCTCTCTATGCAAAAGTTACCCCTGGGAACCTTAGCGCAGAACGGGGGATACCGGCTCGAACAACTCAAATCCTGCGGCATAATGCAACCTTAATTGGGAAGGCAACGTAGTTTATGGGTGCAGCTGATCAGTTCGTATTTCCCCGAGGCTTTTAATGAGATACGTGTGCATATGCAGGTATACGGGCATACGGGGGTGGGCATAAGCAGGTATACGGGCATACGGGGGTGGGCATGAGCAGGTATACGGGCATACGGGGAGCATATTTATAGAGGTGGGTATGTTTTTTTTTGGTAAGGTGGAATGAGGAGAGGTTGGTTGTCTGTGGTATAGGGACTTGTTAATAGCATACATAGACATGCATACGGATAGACGCTGATACACACACGTGCACATACATACTTACATAAACGCATCCCCCTTTTGACGCGAACACACACTCGTAACATAATACTTACATAACCGCACACCCCTTTGCACACGTATATAAACAAACAGTCAACTTAACAAACACACACTTAAAGACACACAAATATACACATACCCCTCTCCCCAACCACCCCCTCTCCCCCCCTGAATCCCTCCCCCCCCCACCCCCAATCCACTCCCCCCCTCCTGAATCCACTCCCCCCCCTCCCCCCACCCACCCTCCCTCCCGCATCCATCTCAAGGAATATTCATGGCCACGCCATCCAGAAGCTTCCATGCGCTAATCACTAACCTCCCCCCCCCTCCCCTCCCCCTCCCCCATCCCATCCCCTCCTCTCCCCCTCTCCCTCCCCTCCCCCCCTCTCCAAAAAAAAAAAAAAAAAAAATAGGTACATAATTCGGAATTCAATATCGTTAGGGTTTCCAACGCGTGTAATTTACTGATCAGCTGCTGGGTCTTTGTTTCCGGTTAATATCAAGGTTTATTACTGGATCTATTTCGCTGTCTGTGGCTTTGCTTATTACTCTGTGTGTTTGTATATACTTTATATATATATATATATATATATATATATATATATATATATATATTATATATATATATATATATATATTATATATATATATATATATATATATATATATATATATATATTATATATATTTACATATGTTCATATAGTTCATATGTCTATTTATGTATATCTATGTTATATACAACTATACATTTATATCTACATCTATATTTATGCATCTATTTATATATACACACACACACGACACACATATATATGTATATAATAATATATATATATATATAAATACTATCATATATAGTGGTATTATATATTATATATTATGTGTGTTGTTGTGTGTTGTTTGGTGTGTGACTCTCGTGGTGTGTGCAATATGTGGTAACTGGCTCGTCATATCTGATGGCGACGTGACTGTCCGTCGTCATGCTGCTATATACTAACTCCTGCATCTTACCGCATCGCATTATTGTGATATGATAATGTCGTGTGTTTGCAGTGTGTGCTGTGTGTCATTGTATTCGTTGTTTATTACTCTAAATATCAGCGAACAGTTAAGTAGATGCCCTCTCGTAGACATCTTACACCGGCTTCATTCCTATCTAATAGAATCAACTTATCTGGCGTCTATTTGTGTGTGCGTTGTGTGTGTAGTGATTGTGTGTGTGCGAGCTAACCTTGCATTCTGTGTTTGTGTGGGCGTGTGTGTAGTGTGTGTGTTGTGTTGATGTCCGTGTTTCGTGTGCTGTTGTGTTGTGTAGTCTGGGTTAGTTGTGTCGGTTTGGTTGTTGTCTTCCCTTAAGCGCTTTAATCCTTCTACATTTTATTGCTGCTGCGTGCTGATGTGCGTGGTGTGTGTGTGTGTGTGTGTGTGTGTGTGAATGGGGTGTGTTGTGTTGTGTGTTGTGGGTGTGTGTGATGTGTGTTGTGTGTGCCTTTATCCTCGACTGCATCGTACTCTGACTTTTTTTGTGTGTGTGTGTCGTGCCCGTGGTATGTGTTTTAGTTGTATGTGTGTAGATGCTATTATTCATCTTCTTGCGTGCTTTGTGTGTATTATCATGTGTGTCCATCATACTGTATGTACTGTTGTACTATGTGTGGGTTGTAGTGTCCGGCTATGTGTGTGTTGACCTAGTCCCGTGATGTCATGTTGTGACCATGAAATAACGAGCAGAATCCCTAGAAACTCACATGTACCGCTCTTATCCAGTCCTCGTTGTCCAATTGTGCTGTTGCGATATAAAATGAATGGAGGAAAGCCCGCAGCCACGATAAGAAAGAAAGGTGATGCACTTCTGTCGCAATTCTTTGTTGATATTGCCTATTGTTGTCTTGTGTCCTCCTTCGTCTTTGTGGCTCAGGTCCATTGTGTTTGTGGATTTGTGCATCCTTTTCTCTTTCTGCTCTTGTTCTGGTCTCTTGTCAGCTCTGCTCTGTCATACCTGTCGTAGTCTCGCTTTCCTCTGTCTCTGTAGCTCTCCTCTCCTTTCTCCTCTCTCTTCTCTTCGCCTCTCTCTCTCTCTGTCTCGCATCCTTCTCTCTCTGCTCTCTCTCACGTCTCTCTCTCTTCGTTCTCATCATCCTCGATCTTCTCTCTCCTCTTCTCTCTCAATCTTCTCTCCTCCTCTCTGCTTCTCTTCCACCCTTGAGTCCTTATCATCTCCGATCTCACATACAACGCTTCCAATTACACGAAGCAGAACCTATGCACTACCAGCATCACTGTCTATGTTGCGTGAGGCTGTCATTCCCTATTTTTTTCGGCTGATCATCAATGACTCTCACTATTTCTGTGCCACTCCGGACGTGTCAAACATGACACACACTCGTATGTATCGCCCTCCTACCATCATCACTATAACCCACCTCCCTTCCCCCCACCCCCACAGCCCCTCCTACGCCCTCCTTTTCTCATGATCACCATCTGCTCTCCCCAACGTCACTACCCCCTAGCCCCCTCTTCCATCTTCACTCCCCACGTCTCGACCCAAGCATGCTCACCTCCCTTATACCTAGATATGACTTATCCCACATACTTCAGCTCATAGAATTCTTATTTTCGACTGTAGTGATGCATATGATAATCGCTCTGTGTTTATCATCAATCTTTCGCGCGTGGGCCTTAGCTATATCCCGTCGTCCTTTACGTGTTCAGCGGAGAGATCGTTATCTCAACATCTGACTAAGGAGCCATTGGTGATAGTCACATACCTCTCTAACTATGATTTCGCTCCTGCTCCTACTGCTTAATTTTATTGTTAATTGCTGCTGTATCGGATTGTCGGCGTCTCGGATCTCTGCACCGGAGCGAACCCAACTCCGTTTGTGGTGGCGTACGATCCCTCCGCGACGTCCTGGACTCGTAGCATAGCGGCTGAGTGAGTGTCCTGTTCCAGACATGGACATGTAACTGAAGGAAATGCAGTTGTAGATTATCGTCGTATCACAGCCGCCCGGTATTGTTGTACAATGTACGTGTTGCTTACTTCATTATATGCTATACAGAGACGTTATGGATAAGTAGTTTGCCTGTTGCAGTTCAGTGCGGACTGGTTTAACTCTCTCACACTGTAATAGGATATTTTTATGCGTTGTGATTATAATTAATTCAATAATATCCTGGTTTGACTTTCAGTGCGATGAGGGGTTAAGGGTCTGGCTGTAGGCGTGTTTCTTAGATAATGTTATTTAGTTATTATTGCCTGGACTGTATGATGCGACGCACTGATCTTTCCTTATCACTTGAACTGGGTATTTCTCTTTGTCCCGAGTTGTTTCGGCTACTTTTGCCATTAGGTGAATTCTTTTTTAAATGTTATAGGTGTTGTAGTAGGACGTTCTCAGTTAAGATGGCAGGTGAAGACATTCACCGTTCTGTTCCAAACTCTATCTCTGTCGATAATTCCATGGGGTGGTACTATTGTGAATTCACTGTCAGCCTGTTCTACCTGCAGTCTATTGTATCCAGCGTATATCTATTCACGGTTACATAGCCAAATTGGTGTATATGTCAATGTCTGGACTAATATCTTTTGGGTGATTTCTTTGTCTTAGTATCGCTGGTACCTTTTATGATTCACTATATATTAAATCCGCATTCACACCATAGATAAGCATTTCGTCTATATTTCATTTATACCTGGTCGTATTCACCCTACGCAACACTTATTTTCACAATAAATTGCTATTGTCACCGAAGTACTTACGCATGGCTACTATACAGAAGTCTAGTGGATACATCATCTCATAGAGATGTCCTCGTTCTCCTCTATACCTTTCATCATGATACTTATAGTCGTACGATATTCACCATCTGGGAAATTACAATTACCTTCTCACAATCAACTTACCACTTCATTCAATTAAGCACACATACATAAGATGGATCACGTTGGTATCTCAACACACAGAAACATGATTTCGTCTCTATACATTCATATACTTAGGTCGATATTCACCATTAAACGATTTATTCTCACAACAATATTACCACTTCGTACAAGGACTTCACCACGGTATTACAAAATTCAGGTATCTCACCAACTATATCTAGTGTTACCTCCCTGCGCGTCTGTGATCAGTTGCCACCTTTCATTATACCTAAGGTACGATATGTCGTACCAGAATGAGACAAATTATTTCTCACAACAATACCATCACGCTCACTTACCACACTTCCTAATACATAAGATCACTAATTCACCGCTAGATAACATTCTTCTATATATATCATCATACTCTGGGGTCGATAGTTGCACCATTCAAACCACTATTTTCAAATAATATTGCTTATTTCACAATACTTACATCATTCTACATAAATCAACGTATCTCACCGCAGATAACATATATCTCTACTATTTCATTATACCTGGGTCGATATTCACCATCAACACTATTTTCACAACAAATTACTATTTCACAATAACTTACACACTATACATAAATCAGTATCTCACCACAGATTTCCCTCTATATTTCATTATACCTACATCAATATTCACCACCAACACTATCTTCACAACAAATTACCATATCACAATATCTAAACATTTCTATTTTCACAACAAATGCACAATACTTACACACGCATTTCACTTTCCTTACCAAAAGGGGATGAGAGGCTCTCCTGTGGACATTAGACAGTGAGATGCGTAGCGGAGGAGCAGGTTGTGTAATGACCAGAATAACGAATCATGTTCCCTAATTAGATCACACCAGGTGAAAGGGTTCTCAAGCTGTCGGTATGTCCTCTGTTTTGTGTCTCTTTCTTTTTTTGTGTTTCGTTGTCTCTCCTTTTTTTTTTGGGGGGGGGGGGGATGGGGGGGAGGGGGTCTAGTTTCGGTTCTGTGTCTATGTTTTTGGTTATTCCTATTCTCTTTTTCTTTTCTTCTCTCTTTCGGTCTGTTTCTCTTTTCTCTTTCTCTTTCTCTTTCTCTCTTTCTCTTTTCTTCTTTCTCTTTGCTCTTTTTCTTTTTCTTTTTCTTTTCTTTTTCTTTTTCTTTTTCTTTTTTTTCTTCTCTTTCTCTTTCTCTTCTCCTTTATCTCTTTCTCTTCTCTCTCTCTCTCTCATCTCTCTCTTTCTCTTCTCTTTCTTCTCTCTCTCTTCTCTCGTCTCTCTCTCTCGTCTCTCGCTCTCCTCTCTCTCTCTCTCTCTCTCTCTCTCTCTCTCCCTCTCCCTCCCTCCCTCCCTCGCCTCCCTCCCTCCCTCTCCTCCCTCCCTCCCTCCCTCCCTCCCTCCCCCCTCTCTCCCACCCTCCCTCTCCTCTCCTCTCTCTCTCTCTCTCTCTTCTCTCTATGCTCTCTCTTTACAGCAAAGCCTGTCCCTGAAATATGTGATCAGGAATAGTCATTATTCATCCCGCCTAATTACGGAAATCGTTCGTTCTCATCTGACCCGCGATTCGTGTGATGTCGGCGACGGCCAAAGACGCCCAGAGTTCTATTTGTGAGCGTCTATTGGTGTCCGCCGATGCGAGGTCGAAGGACGTGGTATGTTCCACCCGATACCAGTGTGCTCTGGCTGCTCCCCGGCCTTCAACCCGGTATCCTGAAATGCTGCTGAGACGTGTGCGGTATCTGGGTATCTGCTGTATCGGGGGGGTGGGGGGGGCGCTTGTGTAGTCGCCGGGAGAGTCGCTGTGATGGATAGTACCCTCGTGATCCCCGCGTCCGATTCTGTGTCCGCGATTCTTGATCCGGCGGGGCGCTCGCTTGTACAGACTCTGAGCCGTTTATTGTGTCTTGGAGGGGAGACGGGGACAGGGGGAGGTGGAGGGGGAGATTGAGAAGACTGAGCTGAATGGGAGGATTGGGAGGAGGGAGAAAACTGTGGAGAATGAGAAGAGTGGGATGACTGAGGTGAATGGGAGGAGAGGGAAAACTGAGGAGAATGAGGAGAGTGAGAAGATTGAGTTGAATGGGTGGACTGGGAGGAGAGAGAAAACTGAGAAGAATAAGGATAGTGAGAAGACTGAGTTGAATGAGAGGATTGGAGAGAGAAACTGAGAGTGAGAAGAAAGAGGGAAAATGAGAAGACTGAGTGATGGGAATTGGGAGGAGAGGGAAAACTGAGAAGAATGAGGAGAGTAAGAAGACTTAATTGAAGGGAGAACTGGGGGAGAGAGAACTGGGAGAATGAGGAAGTAAACTGGGAGACATATGAGAAAGGAGAAAAAAGACAGGAAGCAAAAAAGAGACAGGGAACACATGACAAGAATAAGAGCAAACTTAACATAACCAGGTATCCCTCTCCACGAAAACGAAGAAGATAAAGAGCGACACAGAGAGAGAGAGAGAGAAGAGAGAGAGAGAGAGAGAGAGAGAGAGGAGAGAGAGAGAGAGAGAGAGAGAGAGAGAGAGAGAGAGACAGAGAGAGAGACAGAGACAGAGACAGAGACAGAGACAGAGACAGAGAGAACAGAGAGACAGAGAGAGAGAGAGAGCGAGAGACAGAGAAGAGAGAGAGAACGAAAGAGAGAAGAAAGAGAAAGAAAGAGAGAGACAACTAAGCGAATTAAGAGAACCAAAGAGACGGAGAGGAACGCGAGGGGGCGAGTGCAGAAGAGGAGGAAGAGGAGGAGGAGAGAGCCGCGAGTGAAGGACGTCCTCCAGATGAGAATTGGAGCCGAGTCCCTTTTGGAGAGCTATCCTCTCTCGCCTCCGTTGACAGTGTGGCCGTTAGGGGGTCTTTTGTAGCCGGTTAAGAGGCAGGTCATAGTTAAGACGATGGCAGATAAACTTTATATAATTCAAGTCCACAGGGTGTACTTCCTGAATATTAATAGGTATTTCCTTTTGAAAGCTCATATAAAACACTAAAATGCTTTCTTTTAATGGGTAGATGAATATTAATAGAACTTTCCTTTTGAAAGCGCATATAAAACACGAAAAATGTTTTTTTGTAATGGGTAGATGAATATTAATAGATATTTCCTTTGAAAGCTTATATAAAACACTAAAAATGTTTTTTTTAATG
This sequence comes from Penaeus vannamei, assembly GCF_003789085.1. NCBI lineage: Eukaryota > Metazoa > Arthropoda > Malacostraca > Decapoda > Penaeidae > Penaeus > Penaeus vannamei. Next base: position 513,498 of record NW_020869527.1, on the reverse strand, counting down.
GGTAGATGAATATTAATAGATATTTCCTTTTGAAAGCTCATATAATTTTTTTTTTTTTTTTTTTTTTTTAATGGTAGAAATTTCTTTTATATAAAACACTAAAAAATGCTCTTATGTAATGGGTAGATAAGAACTACCGTAAGTAATGGTGAATGATTTATAAGGAGAGTAGCTCAAGCTGGGTTTCTAAAGTCCTGGACTGTGATAGGAGATCTCTGGTAGAGGAGGCAGTTCCATTTACTCTGTCGGAAAGAGAACATGGAGTGTAGTTTAGTGTTTCTAGAGAAAAGGAGTTTAATGTAAGACAGATCGTTGATATTGCGAGCTCGCACATACAGACACACACATATACATACACATACCCACACATACACGCAGACACATACATATACGCACACGCATACACACACATGCAAGTATATACACATACATGCATACATACACACTCACACACACACACACGCACACGCATACACACACATGCAAGTATATACACATACATGCATACATACACATTTACATACATACATACACGCATATATATGCAAACACATACACACACATACCCCAGTACTCCTGGCAGTATGTGTGTGGGTGATCGTATCTGTGTGTGTGTGTCTGTTGTGTGTGTTAACTGCAAAAAAAAGAAACCGAAGGAGAGAAAGAGAGCGAGCGAGAGAGCGAGAGAGAGAGAGAGAGGAGAGAGAGAGAGAGAGAGAGAGAGAGAGAGAGAGGGAGAGAGAGAGAGAGAGAAAGAGAGAGAGAGAGAGAGAGAGAGACAGAAAGAAACAGACAGACAGACAGACGAAGAAAGAAGAAAAAAGACAGATATCCAGACAAGAGATAAACAGACATCAAATGCATATAAACTTATTCTGTTATTTCGCAATCTGTCCCCCTCTCCCTCGTGTAATCATGTTGACCTTAGTCTTTAATACGTCAGCTTGGGTATAATGTTTCATTTCTATACAGTCTCCTCGGTGCAGCTTCCAATTACCTAATTAGGGTGCCCTTTAAAATGGCTTCGGGACTTATATTAGTTTTTTTTTTTTATCTTAGGTTGTCCGTGGTGAGTGCTGCCCCCCCCTTCCCCCCCCCCACCCACCCCGGCTCGATTCGCTCTCTCTCTTTCTTTCTTTCTGTCTCTCTCTCACTTTCTTCTCTTTCTTTTTTTTCTCTCTCTCTGTCCTATCTATCTCTCTCTCTCTATCTCTCCCTCTCTCTTTTTTCTTCCTCTTCCCTTTCCATCTTCCACCTTCCTCCCCCTCCTCCTCCTCTTGCTCCTCCTCTTCTTCTTCTTCCTCTGTTTCCATCTCCCATCTCCCACCTTCCTTCTCCTCTTCCTCCCCTCCTCCTCCTCCTCCTCCTCCTCCTCCCTCTCTCCTCCTCTCCTCCTCCTCCTCCTCCTCCTCCCTCCTCCTCCTCCTCCTCCTCCACCTCCACCTCCACCTCCACCTCCACCTCACCTCCACCTCCTCCTCCATCTTCCTCCTCATCCTCATCCTCCACCTCTCATCCTCCTCCTCCTTTCCAACTCGTACCCCTCTTCATCATCATCCTCCACCTCCTCCTTTTCCTTCTCTTCCTACACCCTCCTCCCCTCCTCTCCCCCTCCCCTCCCCTCCCCCTCCCCTCCCCCTCCTCTTTCACCTCCTCTCCTCCCTCCTCCTCCTCCTCCTCCTCCTCCTCCTCCTCCTCCTCCTCCTCCTTCCTCCACCTCCTCCCTTTTCACTTTTAACATCTTTTCTCTCATCATGAAAAAGAAAAAAAAAAAAATCAGATCAGAATAATTCTCAACAACTGCATCTGACACAAAAAAAAGTCTCCTCAGATTCTCAATAAACCCGTACAAGTCATAACACTTCATAATTGAAGATTTTCCTATGAAAGATGAGAAG
>NW_020869527.1:497568-507568 GCF_003789085.1 Penaeus vannamei | reverse complement strand
AAGAGGGAAAGAGAAAGAGAGAAAAAGAGGAAAGAAAGAAGGAAGAAAAAAAAGCAAACAAACAAACAAAAATCAAACCACAACATTAAAACATAAAACAAAACACACACAAAAAAAATTTACATACAAGACCCCATCCTAACCTCCCCTCCCTATCCCATCCCCCCCCCGCCCCCCATCCCCTCCACGCCCACCCCTCCCCCCTATCCCAACCCCTCCCCTCCCTATCCCATCCCAACCCCTCCCCCCTCCCTATCCCCAACCCCCCCCCCCTTCCCCTCCACGCCACCCGCCCATCCCGCAGCATCCCTCGGCCGGCGATGTTCCCTGCAAATCTCGCTCATCTGCAGTGCCAGAGCGCCTCGCAGCTTCCGGTCGTCTCTCTCTTTGCATCTCCCGCCGGGATGCTGGCTCTCTGGGGGAATGTTAATACAAGATCGAAGTGATTTTTATATTCTTGTTTTTTTGTTTTATTTTTTTTTTTATTTTTTTATTAATTTCTTTATTTTTATTTTTATGTTTTTTTTATTTATTTTATTATTGTATTATTATTGTTATTTATTATTATTATTATTATTATTATTATTATTATTATTTACATTTTACTTGTTTTTTGGATATTTTCTTTTATTTCTGTTTATTTAGTTTATTGCTTATTCGTTACTGTCCTTGGGGGAATTTTATGTGATTTTTTTTTTTTTTTTTTTTCGTTTAGTTTCTTTTTTCTTTTTGTTTATTTATTTTAGTTTATTATTATTCGTTACTCTCGGGGGGGGGGGATAGCGACCGAAAAATGAATTGTCTAATGTTTCTTTTTTTTCATTATTTTTTATTTGCTTCTATTTCTGTTTGTTCTCTTTGTTATTATGTTTATATGTCTTCTCTCTCTCTCTCTCGTCTCTCTCTCTCTCTCTCTCTTCTCTCTCTCTCTCTCTCTCTCTCTCTCTCTCTCTCCTCTCTCTCTCTCTCTCTCTCTCTCTATATATATCTTCCACCATCGTTACCATATTATTCATTTATGATCATTTATCCAATCATCTGTTATCATTGCTACTATCAAGAAATTATTAAAAAAAACATGCATCCATACGTACATACTTACATACTTACTTACTTACTTACTTAGCTTACATACTTACTTACAACGATTACATACATTTACATTACTTTACATACTTACATACACACACACACACACACACTAACACACACACACACACACACAGACACACACACACACACACACACACACACACACACACACACACACACACACCACACACACACACACACAACACATACACAACACACACAAAAAACACACAAAACACACACAAACACACAAAAAAACACAAACACACACAAACACACAAAAAAACACAAACACACACCCTCAAACACACTCACTCACTCACAAACAAACAAACAATCAAACACACAAACACATAAACAATCAACCAAGCAAACAACCTAAAAGTCCTAAAAAAACAACAACAAAAAACAACAACAAAAAACAAGAAAACAAGACCAAAAAGTACAAACAGCAAAGGAACGCACAAACACACAAACATTCGTACTGAGCTTGCATACGACCGCCGTCCTTTGGGTTTTTCTCGGAAAGATATATAAAAAAAGATGTTTCCCATAATTAGGGAATCGTAGAGAGAGATGGGAATGGGGAGATGGAGGAGGAATGGGTAGAGAGAGGGAGAGGGAGAGGGAAGGAGAGAGAGGGAGGGAGGAGAGGGAGGGAGAGGGGAGAGGGAGAGAGGAGAGAGAGAAGGGAGGGAGAAAGAGGGAGAGGGGAGAGAGAAAGAAAGAGAGAGAGAGAGGAAGAAGAAAGAGAGAGGGAGAGAGGGAGGAAGAGAGAGAGATAAATATAGATAGAAAAATAGATAAATGGGCAGGCATATAGACAGAGAGAGAGAGAGAGAGGGAGAGGGAGAGGGAGAGAGACAGAGACAGACAGACAGACAGACAGAAAGAAAAAAGAAAGAAAGAAAGAAGGAAGGAAGAGAGAGAGTAAGAACGGAGAGAGATATCGAGATTCCCCCTATCTCCCGACACCCGGCCGCCCCCCCCCCTTCCCTTTTACCCCCCCTCACCCCTTCCCCCCTTCCCCCCTCCCCCCAACCGACAGAACAAGCATTCCTTCATATGCTTGAATAATTAAGGATAAACTTATGAAGCTGAGACGCAGTTTTGTGACCCAGCCTTTTGCCTTTCAGGAACGCGCCCCCCCTCTCTCCCTCTCTCTCTCTTTCTTTCTTTCTCTTTCTTTTTTCTTTCTTTATTTCTTTCTCTCTTTCTCTTTTCTCTGTCTCTGTCTCTCTCTCTCTTTCTCTCTCTCATTCTATTTCTTTCTTATTCTGTTTATTTATTTCTCTTTTTTTATTATCTCTCTTCTTTTTCTCAATCCATGTCTCTCTGTTCGTTCTCCCTCCCTCCCTCCCTCCCCCCTCCCTCCCCCCCCCCCCCCCCCTCCCCCTCTCTTCAAAGCCGACCCTCTCCATATAAATATCGCAATGACTATCCTCTTTCGCGCGCCATGTTGCGTTATGTTCCCTCCGACATGGCGTAGTTTGTCCCCGCGTTAAAAGATGGCCGTGTTTATGTTCCTGTTTCCCCCCCCCCGCCCCGAAGTTGTTTGTTGTTGTTGTTGTTGTTGGTTGTTGTTGTGTTGTCGTGTTATATCTCTTATGTGAGTTGTTGTTGTTGTTTGTTGTTTTGCTGTTGTTGTTGTTGTCGTGTTTATATTCTGTGAGTTGTTGTTGTTGTTGTTGTGTTGTCGTGTTTATATTCTCCTGAAGATGAGTTGTTGTTGTTGTTGTTGTTGTTGTTGTCGTCGTGTTTATATTCTCCTCAAGATGTTGATGCGCGAGACTGTGATGTTGGTTTGGATGTTGTGTCGGAGTGAGGAAGGGCGGATGTTGCGGGCTGGCATGCAGGGAGGGCTCGCGCCGCCGCTCTGGCCTCTTCAGAAGTGATGGGATTATATTGTGTGCGTGTGTGTGTGTGTGTATATATATATATATTAATATATATATAGATATAGTATATATATATATATATATATATAATTATATGATATATATATAAATGTAAAATATATATATATTTATATATATATATATATATATATATATATATATATATATATATATATATATAATATATATATATATATATATATATAGACACACCACACACACACACACACACACACACACACACACACACACACACACACACACACACACACACACACACACACACACACACACACACACACACACACACACACACACACACACACACCACACACACACACACACACACACACCACACACACACACACACAGCCCCCCCCCCCCCCCACACACACACACACACATATATATGTCAGCGCATGCCTGTATGTATTCAAGTGCTGCCTCCATCAAAAGTAAACACAAACACACGGCTTATATATAGTGTATGTAAATGATACATCAGGACGCATCCGTTCGCTCGAGATGGTGACGTCACTCGCCGACCCGCGTGCATTCCAAAGCAAAACAAAAGCAAGGTCAATGAGCGACGCCTTGAGACAGTGCCCAAACGAGGTCAAAGGAGATGGAGAAAACCGAAGAGAACAAAATGAAAGGAAAGAAGAAGAACGTGTAGAGAGAGAAAGAGGAGAGAATAGAACGCCCAAAAAAAAAGGAGAACATTGGAAGGGAGAAAGAATGTTGATAACTTTGCGCTCATTTTCCAACAGCGAAATGTGTGTCTGAGATGAGACAGCAATAGGCAGTGAATGTGGTTCCCAGACGCCCTAGCGCTGTGTTAACGGATGTAAATATCTGTTTTTTTTTTTTTTTTTTTTTTTTTTTTTCTTTCGCTGTGTGTCTCTTTGACTCTCTTTCTCTCTCTCTCTCTCTCGCTCGCTCGCTCGCTATGTGAATTCTTTTTCTTTCTTTCTGTTTATCTCTTTCTGAAGTCTTTCTTTCTTTCTTGAACTTCTCTCTCTCTCTCTTTCTTTCTGTCTGTCTGTCTGTCTGTCTGTCTGTCTGTCTCTGTCTCTCTCTCTCTCTCTCTTCTGTCTCTCTCTCTCTCTCTCTCTCTCTCCTCTCTCTCTCATCTCTCTCTCTCTCTCTCTCTCTCTCAATTCTTTCTTTCTTCTCGCTTCCTGAATTCTCTCTCTCTCTCTCTCTCTCTCTCTCTCTCTCTCTCTCTCTCTCTCTCTCTCTCTCTTCTCTAATTCTCTCTTCAATCGCTTAACTCTCTCTCGCTCTCTCTCTGTTCTTTCTCTCTCTCTCTCTCTCTCTCTCTCTTTCTAACTCAGGGGTTTCTTTTGCGGTTTCGTTATCGTCGCTTGTTTTATCATCTCTTTGTTGTCTATTCGTCGTCATTCGTTATTTAGTTTCATCTTCATTTGCCCTCTTCGTTATGTGTCCGCTATTACATATTTTGTTTTTCATTTTTTTTCAGTAACTTTTATGACTGATTATTCACTGTTCATTATCTGTTAGTGAGGAATCTAGAAATAATATGAAGTATGGAAAACAAATGAAAATTAAATAGAATAGATACACAAGAATAAGATAAAATAGATAAGTAAAAATAGGAATAAAAGTAAAATAGATGAAAAATTGAAATCATATTTCGAAGTGAGAGTATTCATTCATCATTAATTTTTCGTTCGCTCTTTCATTAGTATTTTATTAATGTCTTTATCGTATTCTAGAATGCACTTGTTTATTTATTTGTTTTCTGTTTATGGATCGAATCCTCCAAATACCTTTTTGTTTTACGTTATTCATTCCTTATTTATTATCGTGTTCTTCACTTTCGTTCGCAAGTGTTATTTACATTTATTGCTCGAGTACAGATGTTCTTTCTTTATATACCTCTCCCCCCCCGAAGTTGAAAGTTGCAGCCGCCTTGCAACTTTGCTTTTTACGCTTTGAGATATCCATCAGCTGTTAATTTTCACATATCATCCGTTATCAGCTGTTGACTTATTCCCATTAAAATAAAAAAGAAAGAAAAAAAATATTACTCACCTACTTGTCTTTTATTTAACCGAATTCCACCACCTCCCTCTCCCTCCCCCTCCCCTCCCCTCCCTATCACTCCTCCTCCTCCCCTCCTTTCCCTCTCCTCCTCCACGCTCCCACCTCCTCCCCCCTCCCCTCCCTCCTCACCCTCCACCCTCCCCTCCTTTCCGTCTCTTCTCATTCCACCCTTTCTCCTCTCTCCCCTCTCTCACCATCATCTCTCACCATCTCCCTCCCCTCCTCTCTCCTCTCCACCCTTCCTCCACAGCCCTTCCTCTCTCTCTCTCCTCCCCGTCCTCCTTCCCTCTCTCTTTCCCTCTCTCCCATCACCCCCCTCCCCTCCTCTTCACCCTTCCCTCTCTCCCATCTCCCCCCTCCCCTCTCTCCCTCCTACTCCCTCCCTTCCCTCTATCCCATCTCCCCCATCCCTTCCCTCTCCGCCTCTTCCTACCTCCTCCCCCCCCTTCCCCTCCCGACCTCCCAGAACCCGCAAGTTTGCGAGGCACCGTTTTTGCAACATTCCTCGCAGTGTGTGCAACCCGTCGTCGAGAACCGTCTTGTCCAACTTGGGGATTTTCGGGTTTCCTCTTACATTACCTGTCCTGTTGGGACCTGCCAGTGAAATTTCGGAAGTTGGGATATCCGCTGGGAGGGGGGGGGGAGGAAGAGGGAGGGAGAAGGGAGAGGGAGGGAGGGAGGGAGGGGAGGGGAGGGGGACGGAGGGAAAGGGAGGGAGAGGGAGGGGTAGGGAGGGAGAGGGAGAGGGGGAGGGAGGGTGGTGGATAAAGAGAGGGCGAGGGTAAGTGATAATGAATTGGATAAGGTGGGATAAAGGATATTATGATAAATAAATAATAAGTAATAATTCCTGAAGTGGAATATCCGCTGGGAGGGAGAGAGGGAGGGAGAGGGAGGGTGGTGATAAAGAGAGAGGTGGGGATCAGTGATAATGAATGGGATAAGATGAATGATATAATGATTGATAATGATAAGTAAGTTTCGGAAGTTGGAATATTCCGTAGGAAAGGAGGGAGAGGGGAGGGTGGTGATAAAGAGAGAGGCGAGGGTAAATGATAATGAATGGGATAAGGATAATGATGATAAAGATTAATAACAAGTTAATTCCGCAAGTTGGAATATCCGCTGGGGGGGAGGGGGAAAGGGAGGGTGGTGATAAAGAGAGGGATAATAAATGATAATGATGACTGATTCATTTGATTAAGTTAATTCTGTTAATTTCGTAGGGGAGAGGGAAGGGTGATGATAAATAAAGAGATGATGAATAAAACAAATAATTGCTTGGTTAAGGATAATGACGATAAAGATAAAATGATAAGTTTACTTCCACAAGTTAGAAGAGGGATGGTGATGATAATTTTAAGTAAAGATTGGTGATAGAGTGATGATGATAAAGGGTGATAGATGTAGTAGGAATAATGATAAAGATTTATAAGTAAATTCCGGAAATTGGGAGGAGAGGGAGGGAGAGGGAGGATGATGATTAGGATTTGATGATGATGATAGAGATGAATGGGACATAACAAGGGACGAACAATAAAGAGCACGATAATGATGAATGACTGATGGATGAAGAACACAGTTAATTCGCGTAATGATGGGGGTGATGAATAAAGAAATGATGAAATGATGCAAGGCGGATGATGATATGGTGATGATTATGATTATAAAATGAATGAAAATGGATAGTGAATTATATAATTTACGATTATGTAAGTTTGTGATTATTGAAATAATAAGTATAGCCAGCTTCCGAATGTTAGGATATCCGTTGAGTGGAGGGAAGAGGAATATTAATGATGACCTATATGATATACTGAATGATAAAAGAAAATAATGAATAAGAATGATGATAATAATGATGATAATATTTGATGATTAATAAATTCCGGAATATCCACTGAGGGGAGGGATGATGATGATAAAGGAATGATAGAAGATGGTGAATGTGATTGGGATAGTGATAGATAATGATAATCACCATAAGTATGACACAGAAAGCAATCACAGCGATGGTGACGAAAACAATTAAAATGGTGAAATGAATTAAAGGTAAATAGTCCGTCTTTTAAAATTATAGCATTTCTAAATCGTAAAAACTTAGGTTAGAATTGAAGAGAATACAAAGGAGCATGGCGTTTTAATTCATGAGGTTGTGTTATCATAGAGAGGCCATCTATCTCTTTTTTTAAACGTACGGGGGGGGGGCGGGGTGCCAGAGGCGGGTGGCGGGCGTTTCCTTCCCTGCCACAAGACCTCACATACTCAAGATGGCGGCGGACGCGTCGACGAAGATCCCTCCTCTCCGGCCTCCTCGACCAGCCTTGCTTCCTCGGCCTCTCTCTCAAGAACGTTCGAGAAGGAGTGCCAGCGAAGCCTCAGCAACCTCGCCCTCGACCTCATCTCTCCAACGGAACGGTTCTTGCGCCCATCTGCCCGTGAGGGCACAGCGCGAACTTCGCCGTTTTCTCTACCTCCTACAGACCCGCGCCGCGGAAGAAAATTGGGGATTTTCAGGGGAGAACTCAAAAAAGTTTCCCGGTTGACGCGGGTTTGAACAGATGTTTTCGTGCAGGCGTCCGTCTGGCAGGGTATGGTTTCTTCGAAGACCAGTGCGGGTGGATTTGCAACGAGTGTTTNTATTTGTTGTAATGCATGTTATACTTGTATGTGCGTCCATGTCAGTGTGTATGTATATCCGTCTTCGTATACACACAGCAGTACACGTGTGCACATTCCTCTCTTTAACCCTATCATATTTCCAATGAAATCGAGGGCATTCATCGAAATTAATTTATCCGATATCACAAAGCGTCCCATATTAAAGCGCGCTTCAATCAAAGACAAAAAGAAAAGGAAAAAAATACTTTTGTTTTCGTAGAAATCCTTTTTGCACCCGGGTGTTTTTAGGCTGGGGGAGAGGGGGGAGGGGGGGAGGAGATCGTCCCCATGTGCACTGGAGTTGTAACGATAATTGTTATTGTTGTTGTTGTTATTGTGTGTGTATGTGTGTTTGTGTATGTGTTTATGTGTGTGTACTCGCGTCTGTGTATGTGTGTGTATTTGTGTGTTTAGGCACGTTTGTGTGTGTTTTTTTCTTCTTTATGTGTGAGTGTGTGTGTGTGTGTGTGTGTGTGTGTGTGTGTGTGTGTGTGTGTGTGTGTGTGTGTGTGTGTGTGTGTGTGTGTCGTGCGCGCGCGTCTGTGTGTTCATACTAATGGGTAAGCCTGTTTCATATTTGCATCTGTGTGTATCTCTGCGAGTGTGTATCGCTGTATATTTTCTTGAAGCGAATCCATTTTCCAACCTTCCCTTCCCCTTCTTCGTCGTCGGGACCGCGAGAGAACCGGGCCTCTTTCTTCTTCTCCTCCATCTTCTTCTTCATCGTCTTTTTCATCTTCGTCTTCATCATCATCTTCTTCTCCATTTTCTTCTTCTTCATCATCTTTTTCTTATTCATCATCGTCTGTTTCTTCATCTTCATCATCTTTTTCTTCTTCTTCATCATCGTCTGTTTCTTGTTCTTCATTATCATCGTCGTCTTCTTTTATTTTCTTCATCATCTTCATTTTCTGCTTCTTAATCGTCTTCTTCTTTTCTTCTTTCTTTTCTTCTTGTTTTCTTTGTGGGTTTTCTCGTCCTGGATTTTCATGCGTCTTTTATTCTGTGTTTTACTTTTCCTCTTGTTTTTTCCTCCTCTTCCTCCCTTTCTTCTTCGCCGGAGAGAGTGGGAATGAGAGAGAACGAATCAGTGAATGAGGGAAGGAATGAATGAGTGAGTGAGAGGAGAGAGGAGAGGAGAGTAGAGTAGACTATTGAAGTGAAGTGAAGAGCGAAGAGAAGAGAAGAGTAGAGTAGAGTAGAGTAGAGTAGAGTAGAGTAGAGTAGAGTAGAGAGAGTAGAGTAGAGTAGAGTAGAGTAGAGTAGAGTAGAGTAGAGTAGAGTAGAGTAGAGTAGAGTAGAGTAGAGTAGAGAAGGAGTGAAAATGTAAAAAAATAACGAAAACGGTAATAAGAAAATGGAATAACCAGAGCACGAAAGAAGGGAGAGAGAAAGACACAAAGAGCGAGCGAATAAGGACAGCGGTTATGTGGGTAAATTGCAAAGATTTGCCCTAATTGCCACGAGACAGAAATGGAAGGAGGAGGGAGAAAAATAAGAAGAGACGAATAAGAACAAGAGAAAATAGCAATAGTAAGAGAGAGGGATGGAGGGAGGGAGATAGGAAGAGAGGAAGAGGAAGAGGAAGAGAAAGAGAAAGAGAGAGAGATAGAGAGCGAATGCGAAAGCGAAAGAGAAAGAGAGAGAGAAAACAAACAAATAAACAGAACGAGAAAGGAGAAAGATAAAGAAAAAAATGTGTGTTAAAAAACGACGATGAAACAGCAGAAAGGGAAGACGGTGATGATTACATGGAAAAAATAGTAATGCCCATAAAAAGGAGAATTACATAATTACCAATAACGTTTTTATTTTGAATGAAGAGCAAAAGTACTGCGAAGAGATAAAGAGAACAGAAGAAAAATTTGTTAAAGAAGAAAAAACAACATAAATAATAGATTGATAATTGAATGAAAGCATTAAATTCATTATGTAAATTAGTAAATGTAGAAGATTTGGGTAAAAGAGGTAAAGAAAGAAGAAAAAGATGAAGGAAAAACGAGAATAATAAGAAAACAAAGAAAAAAGAAGAATAAGAAGGAGGAGAAGAAGGAGGAGAAGGAGGAGGAGAGAAGAGAGAAGAAGAGGAGAAGAAGGAGGAAAGAAGGAGAAGAAGAAGAAAGAAGAAGAGAAAAGAAGAAGAAAAGAAGAAGAAGAAAAGAAAGAAGAAGAGAAAGAAGAAAGAAAGAAGAAAGAAGAAAGAAAGAAAGAAAGAAAGAAAGAAAGAAAGAAAGAAAGAAAGAAAGAAAGAAAGAAGTCACACACACGAAGAAAGAAAA
>NW_020869527.1:478220-480720 GCF_003789085.1 Penaeus vannamei | reverse complement strand
AGGAGGAAGAGAGGGAGAGGGTAAGAGGAAGAGGAGGGAATGTGAGGGAGAGGAGGAAGAGAGGGGGAGAGGAAGAGGGGGAATGGGAGGTGAGGAAGGAGGGGGAAGAGGGAAGGAAGGGGAAGGGAAGAGGAATGAAGGGAGGGAGACGAGAGGAAGAGGAAGGGGAGAGGGGACAGGGAGAGGAAGAGAAAGGGAAAAGAAGAGAAGGGGAGGGGAGGGAAGGAAGGGAGGGGAGAGGAGTGGAAGAGAAGGGGAAGGCATACAAAGAAGGGAAACGGATGGGGAAGAATAGGGATGGGGAGAAGAAAAATGAAGAGAGAGGAGAAAGGGAGGGATAGAAGAAAGGGAAGGGAGAGGGAAAAGTAAGAGAAGAGAATAGCAGAGACATAATAGAAAGAGATAGGGAGAAGGGAAGGACGAGTAGAAACAAAGAGGAGGGACACACGAGTGGATAGGAGGGAAGAGAGAGAAGAGAAAGAGGGAGTGGAAGAGGAGAGAGAAGGAGAAAGAGGGGAGTGGTAGGAGGGAGGAGAGAAGAGAAAGAGGGGAGTGGAAGAGGGAGGAGAGAAGGAGAAAGAGGGGAGTGGAAGAGGGGAGGAGAGAAAATCGTGGAAGAGATGAGAAGAAAAGGGTAAAAACAAAATCCATAGAGAAGAAACAATAAAAGAGGGAAGTAAATAAGATAATATATAAATGGGGGGGAAAATAGAAAAGAAAAAGAAAAGAGGGGGGGAAAGAGATAGAAGGGTAGGCAGGAGAGGGTAAAAAGGAGGGAAGATGAATAGCTTTCAAAAGGTGGAAGAGAAGAGAGGGGAGTGTGGTAACATTTCTTTGTGCAGTGGAAAGGCGAGGGTGGAAACTATTTGTCATGTATTGTCTTTCGAGTCAAAAGAGGAGGGAGGGAGAGGGAGAGAGGGATAGGAGGGAGGAGGGAGGATGGGAGGGGGGAGGAGGGTGGAGGGAGGGAGGGAGGGGGAGGAGGGAGGGAGGGAGGAGGGAGGAGGGAGGGAGGGGGGATGGGAGGGAAGGAGGAAGGAGGAGGGAGGGAGGGGGAGGGACGGAGGGAGGGAGGAAGGAGACAAAGAGATGGAGATGAGATGGAGATGGGAAGGGAGATAAAGTTGGATATGGAGATAAAGAGAAATAGGAAGAAAAAGTGAGAGTGAGTGAGAGAGAGAAGAGAGAGGAGAGAAAGAGAGAGAAGAAGATAGAAGAGACAAAGAAAAGATTGATGGCCTCTCACCCACTCCCTCTCGCCCCTCTCCCCTCCCTCTCCCCTCCTCTCCCTCTCCCTCTCCCTCTCTCTCCCTCCCTCTCCCTCCCACCCTCCCTCCCTCCCTCTCTCTCTCTCTCTCTCTCTCTCTCTCTCCTCTCTCTCTCTCTCTCCTCTCTCTCTCCTCTCTCTCTCTCTCTCTCTCTCCTCCTCCCTCGTTTCCTCCCCCCCACCCTTCTCTCCCTCCTCCCTCTCTCTCCCTCCCTCGTTTCCTCCCCCTCCCACCCTTTCTACACTATATACACACAAAAACGGATAAAAGATTCAACGCGAATTGAAATACGAGCGTACTTTTTTTTTTTTTTTTTTTTTCTTTTTTTTTTTTTCTTTTGACATGTTTCAGCGCTAAATGCAGATCGCAGATAAAGCGAATTTGATGGAATATAAACACCCAACACTCGATAAGAAATATGTAAATGGGTTTTCTTCATGTTTGGTATATATATGTCTGTCAGATGTATGATGTGTTTCTTGAGTATAGCATATGTGTATTGCGCAATTTCGCTCTTGTAAATGTGACGTGCAGGGTAATGCGAGAATGTTTAATAGTGGTTGTATTTGCTGTTTTTGTTGTTGCCGTGTTGTCGTGATGGGTGTTGTTATTATTGTTGTTGTTGTTGTTGTTGTTATTATTATTATTATTGTTATTATTAATTGTTGTTGTTGCTATTAATTATTATCATTACTATTACTAACTACTACTACTACTACTATTATTATTATTATTATTATTATTATTATTATTATTATATATTATATTATTTCATTTTCATCATTGTTGTTATTATTATTTTATTGTTATTATTGTTATTATTATTATTATTATTATTATTATTATTATTATTATTATTCATTATCCATTCAATCATCATCATCATCCTCAGAACCACCATTGTTATTGTTATTCTCACTATTATCATTATTATCACCATTTTTATCATTATCATCAATATATCGCCATCAGTGTTAGTAGTATTCCTATCATTGCTATGATAATATCTACTGCTAATAATATTATTATCGAGATTAATATCATTGTCGTTATTACAACCATTATTACTCACTTAAACTCGCCCCCTCAATTAATATTCTTAATTGTATATATGTCCGTCTACTGTTTTCTCTCTTGTTTTAGATAATATTCATCGTATTAGAGACATAACACTCTCTTAACTGCTGTCTTTCTCTGTCAGAAATAAATCAATCTCTTTGTTTATATTTGCT
>NW_020869527.1:453220-468220 GCF_003789085.1 Penaeus vannamei | reverse complement strand
CGCACTCCAAACAACAAGGTATTCACACTCTATACCCCATGTTATTCGGACTCATTGCATAAAGTTAACCGTACTCCTTACACCATGTTATTCGTTTTTCTTACGTGGTTTTAACTGCACTCCGTTCTCCAATGCACTTAATACATAAAGGTGTTCGCACGCATAGGCTACTGCATGTTATTCGCACCCCAAACACCCTGCTATTCGCACTACCTACACAACGCATTTATCGTCTGTCGTCTTACTATTGTGTTGGCATACATTCTCATATATTTATATTAAATCGTCATTGCACTGACTTGTAAGGGATATGGTCTTATTTGAGTAATGATATTTGTTTATATTGCCTAACACTATCATGTTTTAACTGTTATATTGTACGTCATAATCTTGACGTCACGACCCCGCCGCCTGTACATTCGAAGAAAATCCTATCTCTGTTCTTTTGTTCCCTTGAGGTGCTTAGTTATATTTTTTTTCCCTCAGCATGGTACAACTTCAGCAGAAAACAGAGAGAAAACTGTATAGAGACCTTGATACAGATATTAAATCATAGCCGTTGTCTTTGTTGATGGTATGGTGTAGGTTGTGAGAGGATACAGTGACATATATCTTGATTTTATTACAATTGTTGTTATGATTATTGTTGTCCTTGTTGTTATCTTTAATGTAATCGCTCCTGTTCTATCATTGTTGTTATTTTTACTGTCGATGTTAATATTTTTAAAATTTTCATAACATATATATATATATATAATATATATATATATATAATATATATATATATATATATATATTATATATATATACAAATTGTCGTTATCTTTATTATATGTACTATCATCATTATCATATATACTATCATTTTTTATCATCTTCATTGTGTATACTATTATTGTTATCATCTTGTGTATACTATTATTGTTATCATCTTGACCGTGTCTACTGTCATTGTTATCTTCTTTATATATATTACGATTACTGTTAATGTCATTATATCCATCGTTAGAATCAATCGAGGTACCATTTTTTCTCATTTGTTTTTTATCACTACCTACACCAATATTATTTACAAGGATTACTCGTACATGTACCCAGACAATCTATAAAGTGCTGCCGTAGCCAACACACCCTGTTCCTACACCATAAATATAAGGTCCACCTCCAAAATTACTGTATTTCTTAAGCAGTAAAGTATTGGATACAGCAATAAGGGCTTGGGTTGTATAATGTATTTGCGTGTAGTCGTGTAGTTTTATTGAATATGGAGTATTGGCTTTGTGAATGGATGGGGCTGGGTGGAAGAAGGGGAAAAAGGGTGATGAAAAAGAGGAGCGAAGAGAAATGAAGAAAAACGGAGGAAGAAGGAAATGAGAAAAACGGAGGAATAGATGAACAAATAGATAAAGAAAGATAGAAAAAATACATAGTGTGTGTGTGTGTGTGTGTGTGTGTGTGTGTGTGTGTGTGTGTGTGTGTGGTGTGGTGTGTGTGGTTGTGTGTGTGTGTGTGTGAGGTGAGAGAGAGAGAAGAGAAGAGAGAGAGAGAGAGAGAGCGAAAATTCTATCGGGCGCAAAGCCTGCAGATATCGGCAATCCCCAAATCTATATGGCTGATGGGTGCGTCTATATTGTATGTAAATGTGTATATATACACACATACATATTATATATATCTTTGTTGCGTTTGTGTGTATGTGTTCGCGAATGGTTGTGCTAGTGGTGTGATGTTGTGTGTGTGTGTGTGTGTGCTGTTGTGTCGTGTTAGGTGTGTGGTGTGTGGTGTGTAGGTTGTGTGTGTTTATTTCCATTATTTCAGAAAGAGAGAAAGATGAGAGAAGAGCCGACCCGAGACATTATATAATACCCCCGATTATTATACCTCTGCCGCCTCAACTATATAATCACAACTATATTCTGTTCGGCTCATACCAGATAAACTCTTTTAGGGTGCTCCACCGCACTCCTCGACCACCGTCTCCCTCGGCACAGTTACTCCCCTTTCTTTCATGTACTATATGCTTTACTATGTGTGTGTGTGTAGTGTGGTGTGGTGTGTTGTCTGTGTGTGTTTGTATAAATCCAGTATATACTATTTCACATGTGCAGCCTGCCGCTCATGAGACCGCGGTCAGCGACTCGAGCCGATATCACGTAGATTCCTCTACCATTCAGGCAGTTGCAGGCAGCATATATCTCTCATTGCCACCGCAACGCCGATAGAAGGTTTCGCTGCCCCCCACCTGTCTTCTCTCTCTTTTCTCTGGTGTTTCTTTTCCCTTCCTCTCTCTGCTGAGTGTCTCTCATCCTTCTCTCTCTCGATCTATTTCTGAGTTGTTCGATGCTGCTTCTACTCCCTCCCTTCACCTCCCCCTGCTCTCTCTCTCACTCCTCCTCTACTTGTTGTGTCTCTGCTCTTGTCTGTCTCGCTCTCTCGTCGCTCTCGGGGTCTCTCTTGTCCCTCCCCTCTCCCTGCCCCTCCCCTCCCCCTCTCTCTCTATCTCTCTTCTTCTCTCTCTTCTCCCCAGTCACCCAGCTCTCTCTATCCGTTGCGAAACTGGAACTGTGTATCGTATTTTCAATAGCGTGGTTGTACATACGGCGATGCTTGAGCGTATAAGAGGATGGGGATGGGCTAGGAAGGTCGCGTGGCGCAAGGCGTCGCGGGGGGGTGTGTGGTGGGATTACGGGTGGGTGGTGTGGGCGCGGAGGAGGTGTGTGTGTTTTCGCTGATGGTGGTCTTTAATATTCGAACTTTCTTTTTTTTTCTTTCTTTATATCTTCTCTCTCTCGCTCGCCTCCCTTTCTCTCTCTCCCTCCCTTCCCCCCCCCCCTTCTCTTTTCTCTCTCTCATCTCTGCTCTCTCTATCTTCTCTCTCTCTCTCTCTCTCTCTCTCTCTCTCTCTCTCTCTCTCTCTCTCGTCTCTCTACTTCTCTCTCTCTCTCTATTTCGCGGGTGCTTCAGTAAGTCTCAAAAGTCTCAAATGTTTCCGAATGAGGGATTGGCTCGTTTGGCTGTTTTGATCAGTCGCGAGTTCGGGTGATGTCGCCTCGGTCTCGGTTTTCTGTTTCCTTCGTTCTTTTTTCCATTTCTTATCGTCCTCCTTCGCTTCTTCCGTTTATTGCATTTTTTTTTTTCTTCTTCTTTTCTTTCTTTTTCTTTTTTCTCTTCCTTCGCTTGATCCCTATTTTCTTTTTTTCCTCTTTTTCTTCTTATACCTGTTTTTCTTTGTATTATCCCTCTCTTCCTCTACCTCCTTCCATTTACTTGTCGTTTTTTCATATAATCCCTATATCATTTTCTTCTCGTCCTCCATCTCTTCTTATTCTAGTTCGTAATCTCCCCCTCCCCTCCACTTATTTGCCCTTTTTCATCTATTTCTCTCATCTCCTTCTTCCATTCCTCTCTACCTCTTCATGCTTCTCTTCTGATCTAAATTTCGGAATCATAATTATCGTACACCTTTGCTTTTGAAGTCAAATGGCGTGGAA
The DNA here is from genome assembly GCF_003789085.1 of Penaeus vannamei. Taxonomy (NCBI): domain Eukaryota; kingdom Metazoa; phylum Arthropoda; class Malacostraca; order Decapoda; family Penaeidae; genus Penaeus; species Penaeus vannamei. Next base: position 464,729 of record NW_020869527.1, on the reverse strand, counting down.
GGCATTTCTAAGACTGTTTGTCACATCGGAGAAGAAAAGTGTTGTGCAAAACCTACTTGCAAAAGGAGGTTGTATATATGTGTGTGTGTGGACGTGTGTCTGTACATAAATGTGTGAGGTTTGTTTTGTTTGTGTGTATTTTGTGTTGGTGTGAGTTTGTTGTGGGTATGTTTGTGTGGTGTGGTATGTTTGATGTGTGTCTGTGTGTGTGTGTGTATTATGTGTGGATGTGTTTGTGTGTGTGTGTATGTATATGTTGTTTGTGCATGTGCGTTTTTGTGTGAGCTGTGAGCATTTTTTAGTACTGTATATATTTCTTTGTTCTTTGTTTGTTGTTGTTCAGATTGCAGTCGCTGCAATAATGGGCAATAACAAAAGTAGTAATATTATATATAGTACTTGCAGCAGCAGTAATAGTACACGTTGCTATTATCATCATCCTTATCTTCAATATTATTTTTATTATCAATATTACCATTAATATTATTATCATTTTACCATCATTATGATCACTTCTTATCATATCATCAACGTTATTATCATCATCATTATTATCATTTTATCATTATTGTTATTAAACAACAACAACATGATATGTGTTATTATTCATTGAACTATCATTAGTTATCTAATTATCTTATTATTTCATAATCATCTTATTATGATTATCTCATATCATTATTATCATTTATACTATATCATGTCAATTACCTGTATCATCATTCCCTACTTCTTTTATTATTTTTGTATACCATATTTTCTTTGATCGTTATTATGATTTTATTACCATTATCATTAGTAGTTCATTATCATTATTTAATCATCATCGTCTTGTCATTATCATAATATTCCATGTATTATTTCAGTGTGGCTATTTATCGCACATCCTATTCATGTATAAATGTTCATCTCATTATCATCTATTACTACTTCCTATCCAGTTTATATTGTGTTGGTGCTTTTTTATGATTATCATTCGATTGCCATCATTCTGATCATTTACATTATTATAATCCTTATGATTTTCGTCTTTATCCATGCAAGTCTCACCGGACAGTATCATGCAACCACATTGCAATCTGAACAACGATATTTCACACAAAGCGACAATGAAAACCACCTATTACCAATCAATTGATAGCGCTTTATCATCTTAATCATCTTTTGCATAATGAGGTTTACGTGCCCCTTCCCTGAAGGTGATCGCGAATTAGAGAAAAAGATTTCTATTATAATTTATGTACATGGTAATGAGAGGAGAGGGGGGAGGGCAAAGGAGAAGGAAGGTGAGACGGAGAGATAGAGGAGAGGGAGAGGGAGAGGGAAAAAAGGTGAGGGAGAGGGAAAGGAGGGGAAGATATGGAAGGACGGCAAGAAAGAGAGGAGGAGAGAGAGAGAGAGAGAGAGGAGAAGAGAGAGAAGAGAGAGAGAGAGGAGAGGAGAGAGAGAGAGAGAGAGGAGGGAGAGAGTAGAGAGAGAGAGAAGAGAGAGAGAGCGGAGAGAGAGAGAGAGAGGAGAGAGAGGGAGAGAGGGAGGAGAGAGGGGGGGAGAGAAAGGAGAGAGAAGAGAGAGAGAAGAGAGAAGAGAGAGAGAGAGAGAGAGAGAGAGAGAGAGAAGAGAGAGAGAGAGAGAGAGCAGATGAGAGAGAAGAAGAGAGAAGAGAGAGAGAGAGAGAGAGAAGAGAGAAGAGAGAGAGAGAGAGAGAGTAGAGGGGGAGAAGAGAGAGAGAGAAGGAGACGAGGAAAGAGAAAGAGAGAGAGAGGAGGGAGAGAAAGATCGATAGCCTCCACGGACGCGGTGGGCCGCACCTAGAGTGAAAGTACATAACACTAGCGTAACCCTTATATACTTCGCGACACCCTATACGAGTGGGAGGGGGAGAGAGAGAGAGGGGAGAGAGAGAGGAGAGAGAGGGGGAGAGAAGAGGAGGGGGGGGAGAGGAAGGGGGGCTGAGAGGGGAAAAGGAGAGAGAGGAGTGGGGGGAAGTGGAGGGAGGAGGAAAGGGGAAAGGGAGAGGAGGAAAGAGAAAAAGGGAAGAAAGGGGGAGGGACAGGGGTTGGGAGGAAGAAAACGGGGGAAAAGGAGAACGAAAGAGGAAAAGAAAGATGATAAAAAAGTCAGAAAAAGGGAAAAGTAAAATGGAGGAGGGAGGGAGTAATGGGAGAGAGAGAGAGAGAGGAAGAGAAGAGGGACGGAAAAGAAAGAAATAGCCGAAAAGAAGATGATGTCCTTCCGACGTTCGCCGCACTGCAGCCTCCTTTCACTGAGGACATCGTATGCGACGCCATAACCGTCGCCTACGCACGCGCGTAATGTTGTGATGCAGACGAGAGAGGAACCAGCAGAGAGAGGAGAGAGAGAGAGAGAGATGAGCAGAGAGGAGACGAGAGAGAGAGATCTTTAGGTATTTCTTTTATCTTAAGCAACGTCATCTATAATTAGCAGTACAGAAAAAGACAAAACCATTTTCACATTATTGATAAAGCCTTATTGCTTCGTTCATGTCAAATATTTTAAAGCTGTTTGGCATGTACATCACTGGGTTTATTATGACTTTATTACTTTGCTAAATACGCTACACAAAAAAAAAGTAAAAAGAAATACTTTACTTTTCCTCTCACGAGAAAACTTTTTGAGTAATGATACTGACTCCAAATGCCTATTTTTCATTAATTACTTAAGCTAATTATGATACACTCTTTTCATCATAACCAGACCTACATAAATGCAACATAATTAGCCACATTCACTACATAAAGATTTACCGGCCGACGTTACCCAGAACTGCACAAAAATCGCAGCATAGCAACATACATTGATTAAAGGAAGATCCATCGTTGAAACGTACCCTTTCCTCCCCCCCTCCCTCCCCAACCCCTTCTCCCTCCCCCCCTGTTCCAAGAAGACCCTCCTACCCCGAGGTTCCAGATCAGCTGTTCAGGAAAAAGGCATTCCTGGCAGAAGACATCAAAGGCCGCTTCGAGATGTTGGGAACGGAGGCACGGCGCGGAAGGAGTAGTCGGATGAGAATACGTAATTGGTTTGTTTGTGGAGGAGGGAGGAGAGGGAGGGAGGGGAGGGAGGGAGGGAGGAGGAGGGAGGGAGGAGGGAGGAGGGAGAGAGGGAGGGAGGGAGAGGAGGGAGGAGAAGAGGGAGGGAGAGGGAGGGAGGAGGAGAGAGGGAGGGAGGAGGGAGGGAGGGAGGGAGAGAGGAGAGAGAGGGGGGAGGGAGGGAGGGAGGGAGGGAGGAGGAGAGGAGAGGGAGAGAGAGGGAGGAGGGAGGGAGGGAGGGAGGGAGGGAGGAGGAGGGAGGGAGGGAGGAGGGAGAGAGGGAGGAGAGGAGGGGGAGGGAGGGAGGGAGGGAGGGGAGGGAGGGAGGGAGGGAGGGGAGGGAGAGGGAGGGAGCGAGGGAGGGACCAGGGATAGAGATTGGTAGATGGGATGGATGTGGGGGTCACCTCAGTCTCCCCACATCCTCCATCTACTTCTATCCCTCCCTCCTCTCTAGCCCCCGGGGAAGCCCTAGCACGCCACTCACCACTCGCTCACCACCACCTCTCTCTCTCCGTCCCCAATCCTGAGCCCCCGGGGAGCCCTAGCACGCCACTCACCACTCGCTCACCACCACTCTCTCTCTCCTCCCAATCCTGAGCCCCCGGGAAGCCCTAGCACGCACTCACCACTCCTCACCACACTCTCTCTCTCCTCCCCAATCCTGAGCCCCCGGGGAAGCCCTAGCACGCCACTCACCACTCTCTCTCTCTCCTCGTCCCAATCCTGAGCCCCCGGGGAAGCCCTAGCACGCCACTCACCACTCACCACCACTCTCTCTCCTCCGTCACCCAATCCTGAGCCCCCGGGGAAGCCCTAGCACGCCACTCACCACTCGACCACCCACTCTCTCTCCTCCGTCACCAATCCTGAGCCCCCCGGGGAAGCCCTAGCACGCCACTCACCACTCCTCACCACCACTCTCTCTCCTCCACCAATCCTGAGCCCCCGGGGAAGCCCTAGCACGCCACTCACACTCCTCACCACCACTCTCTCTCTCCGTCACCAATCCTGAGCCCCCCGGGAAGCCCTAGCACGCCACTCACCACTCGCTCACCACCACTCTCTCTCTCCTCCTCCTGAGCCCCCGGGGAAGCCCTAGCACGCCACTCACCACTCGCTCACCACCACTCTCTCCTCCGTCACCAATCCTGAGCCCCCCGGGGAAGCCTAGCACGCCACTCACCACTCTCACACACTCTCTCTCCTCCGTCACCAATCCTGAGCCCCCCGGGGAAGCCCTAGCACACTCACCGCTCACCACTCTCTCTCCTCCGTCACCAATCCTGAGCCCCCCGGGAAGCCCTAGCACGCCACTCACCACTCACTCACCACCACTCTCTCTCCTCCGTCACCAATCCTGAGCCCCCGGGGAAGCCCTAGCACGCCACTCACACCTCACCACCACTCTCTCTCCTCCGTCACCAATCCTGAGCCCCCCGGGGAAGCCCTAGCACGCCACTCACCACTCGCTCACCACCACTCTCTCTCCTCCGTCACCAATCCTGAGCCCCCCGGGGAAGCCCTAGCACGCCACTCACTCACTCACTCACCACCACTCTCTCTCTCCTCACCAATCCTGAGCCCCCGGGGAAGCCCTAGCACGCCACTCACCACTCCTCACCACCACTCTCTCTCCTCCGTCACCAATCCTGAGCCCCCGGGGAAGCCCTAGCACGCCACTCACACTCTCACCACCACTCTCTCTCCTCCGTCACCAATCCTGAGCCCCCGGGGAAGCCCTAGCACGCCACTCACCACTCCTCACCACCACTCTCTCTCTCCTCCGTCACCAATCCTGAGCCCCCGGGGAGCCCTAGCACGCCACTCACCACTCACTCACCACCACTCTCTCTCCTCCGTCACCAATCCTGAGCCCCGGGGAAGCCCTAGCACGCCACTCACCACTCACTCACACCACTCTCTCTCCTCCGTCACCAATCCTGAGCCCCCCGGGGAAGCCCTAGCACGCCACTCACCACTCGCTCACCACCACTCTCTCTCCTCCGTCACCAATCCTGAGCCCCCCGGGAAGCCCCTAGCACGCCACTCACCACTCGCTCACACCACTCTCTCTCCTCCGTCACCAATCCTGAGCCCCCCGGGGACCCTAGCACGCCACTCACACTCACTCACCACCACTCTCTCTCTCCTCCGTCACCAATCCTGAGCCCCCGGGGAGACCCTAGCACGCCACTCACCACTCGCTCACCACACTCTCTCTCCCTCCGTCACCAATCCTGAGCCCCCGGGGGACCCTAGCACGCCACTCACCACTCGCTCACCACCACTCTCTCTCCTCCGTCACCAATCCTGAGCCCCCCGGGGACCCCCACGCCACACTCACTCCTCACCACCACTCTCTCTCTCCGTCACCAATCCTGAGCCCCCGGGGAGACCCTAGCACGCCACTCCACACTCACTCACACCACTCTCTCTCCTCCTCACCAATCCTGAGCCCCCCGGGGAGACCCTAGCACGCCACTCCACACTCGCTCACCACACCAATCCTGAGCCCCCCGGGGAGACCCTAGCACGCCACTCCACACTCGCTCACCACCACTCTCTCTCCTCCGTCACCAATCCTGAGCCCCCCGGGGAGACCCTAGCACGCCACTCCACACTCGCTCACCACCACTCTCTCTCCTCCGTCACCAATCCTGAGCCCCCCGGGGAGACCCTAGCACGCCACTCCACACTCGCTCACCACCACTCTCTCTCTCACCAATCCTGAGCCCCCCGGGGAGACCCTAGCACGCCACTCCACACTCGCTCACCACCACTCTCTCTCTCCTCACCAATCCTGAGCCCCCCGGGGAGACCCTAGCACGCCACTCACACTCTCACCACCACTCTCTCTCCTCCTCACCAATCCTGAGCCCCCGGGGAGACCCTAGCACGCCACTCCACACTCGCTCACCACCACTCTCTCTCTCCGTCACCAATCCTGAGCCCCCCGGGGAGACCCTAGCACGCCACTACTCTCACACCACTCTCTCTCCTCCATCACCAATCCTGAGCCCCCCGGGAGACCCTAGCACGCACTCACACTCCTCACCACCACTCTCTCTCCTCCATCACCAATCCTGAGCCCCCCGGGGACCCTAGCACGCCACTCCACACTCGCTCACCACCACTCTCTCTCCTCCACCAATCCTGAGCCCCCGGGAGACCCTAGCACGCCACTCACACACTCACTCACCACCACTCTCTCTCCTCCTCACCAATCCTGAGCCCCCCGGGGAGACCCTAGCACCCACTCCACACTCACTCACCACCACTCTCTCTCCTCCGTCACCAATCCTGAGCCCCCGGGGAGACCCTAGCACGCCACTCCACACTCGCTCACCACCACTCTCTCCTCCTCACCAATCCTGAGCCCCCCGGGAACCCTAGCACGCCACTCCACACTCACACCACTCTCTCTCCTCCGTCACCAATCCTGAGCCCCCCGGGGAGACCCTAGCACGCCACACTCCACACTCACCACCACCACTCTCTCTCCTCCGTCACCAATCCTGAGCCCCCCGGGGGAGCCCCTAGCACGCCACTCCACACTCACTCACCACCACTCTCTCTCTCCTCCGTCACCAATCCTGAGCCCCCCGGGGAGACCCTAGCACGCCACTCCACACTCACTCACCACCACTCTCTCTCCTCCTCACCAATCCTGAGCCCCCCGGGGAGACCCTAGCACGCCACTCCACACTCACTCACCACCACTCTCTCTCCTCCATCACCAATCCTGAGCCCCCCGGGGAGACCCTAGCACGCCACTCCACACTCACTCACCACCACTCTCTCTCCTCCATCACCAATCCTGAGCCCCCCGGGGAGACCCTAGCACGCCACTCCACACTCCTCACCACCACTCTCTCTCCTCTCACCAATCCTGAGCCCCCCGGGGAGACCCTAGCACGCCACTCCACACTCTCTCACCACCACTCACCAATCCTGAGCCCCCCGGGGAGACCCTAGCACGCCACTCACACACTCCTCACCACCACTCTCACCAATCCTGAGCCCCCCGGGGAGACCCTAGCACGCCACTCCACACTCACTCACCACCCACTCTCTCTCTCCTCCATCACCAATCCTGAGCCCCCCGGGGAGACCCTAGCACGCCACTCCACACTCTCACCACCACCACTCTCTCTCTCACCAATCCTGAGCCCCCCGGGGAGACCCTAGCACGCCACTCCACACTCACTCACCACCACCACTCTCTCTCTCCTCACCAATCCTGAGCCCCCCGGGGAGACCCTAGCACGCCACTCCACACTCCTCACTCTCTCACCAATCCTGAGCCCCCCGGGGAGACCCTAGCACGCCACTCCACACTCTCACCACCACTCTCTCCTCCTCCATCACCAATCCTGAGCCCCCGGGGAGACCCTAGCACGCCACTCACACTCCTCACCACTCTCTCTCTCCATCACCAATCCTGAGCCCCCCGGGGAGACCCTAGCACGCCACTCCACACTCACTCACCACCACTCTCTCTCCTCCATCACCAATCCTGAGCCCCCCGGGAGACCCTAGCACGCCACTCCACACTCACTCACCACACTCACTCTCTCCTCCATCACCAATCCTGAGCCCCCCGGGGAGACCCTAGCACGCCACTCCACACTCACTCACCACCACTCTCTCTCCTCTCCACACCAATCCTGAGCCCCCCGGGAGACCCTAGCTCCACACTCACTCACCACACTCTCTCCCCTCCATCACCAATCCTGAGCCCCCGGGGAGACCCTAGCACGCCACTCCACACTCACTCACCACCACTCTCTCTCCCCATCACCAATCCTGAGCCCCCGGGAGACCCTAGCACGCCACTCCACACTCACCACCACCACTCTCTCTCCTCCATCACCAATCCTGAGCCCCCCGGGGAGACCCTAGCACGCCACTCCACACTCACTCACCACCACTCATCACCAATCCTGACCCCCCGGGGACCCTAGCATGAAATGAAATGCAATTATATATTAGATTATACATATTATAAATTATACATATTATACATTATTATTATACATCACACACACACAATCACTCTCACACACATTCATACACATTCATACACCCCCAAGTCGACTAGGCAATTAAAGTAAAGTTCCTTGCCCAAGGAAACACTGTCACCGGCCGGGGCTCGAACACTCGAACCCGGGCGGCTAGCACGCCCGAAGTCCGATGCTAAAACCACTCGGCCATCACATCTCCATCCAATCTTCGAGTCAGGGGGGTTTAAAAATCACATATTTCCTTACTTTTGACATTCGCTATTATGAGCTTGTGGTTAGCGTAGGCATCGGTAGTCTAAAGCCGTCACACTAGCACTTTTTCCGCATTACTTTTACTTACATCATTTTGGCTCGCGCAGTCACACTAGCGATGAGAACCACGGAAACAGTCCGACCAAAATTCTAAACACAGGAAGATGGCTTCAACCCCTGCACAGGCTCTGGCGATGGTGAACGTTATTCAGGCTATGTGGCGACGATTTAGTGCGAAACAACGAATGTATAATGCTATATAAGGGCGTATTCTCGCTATTCTCATCCAGTCAGCTGACGAACGTGGACACAAATGTAAACAAACAGGCGAGCAGCTAGTTACAAATTTGTATCTGTTTTTATCAAATACAAGAGAGAATTTTGCCAATTTTGAAATATTATTTACAGTTTACACTGACTTTATGAATCGTTTTTTATGATAAATACTTTTTTTTTTATTACTATAACGATTAACTATTATAGCTTATCATTTGAACCAAAAAAGACCACGGAAACCAAAGATAGGAAAGCACGTGTCACACCGATGAAAAAAATGTGAGGTCCAAAACTTCATACAGCGCCATCTATTGTTCAGATATGTAACTAAGAAAAGAGAACGTTTATAGGGGGACTATAAATTTATATAGATTTTTTTTTTTTTTTTTTAGTTTTAGTTGAAATTTTTTTTTTTTTTAATGAGACGAAATATAACTATCAAAGAACTAATATATATGTAAATTTACATGGAATTATATAATTATACTGTTCATTAATAACTTTTTTTCTTATTAGAGATTTCTTTACATTAAAATAAGGTTTTGAACTTTTTCAGAAAAAGACAATAAAACATTAATAATTATCTCATGTGTATGCATATTTACATATCAATAAAATTATTCCATTGTTTAAATACTATCAATTTTATTGTAGAAAATATCTTTGGTGGTAATACAATGAATATAAACTTAAATTCAATAAACTACAATTTATTAAATAAACAAATCTATAAATAAAACTCCACAATCATTCGGCATTAATAAATTCATTTTTCATTCATATTTGTTTGTCAATCAAGGATAAACAAAACACATGTAAAACAGTTCTTTATTTGATTTCGTCATCATCAATGAAAGTATTGCGGAAAGCAGGCCTACAGCTAGAACAGGAAGCATAAAACATGCAAAAACAAACCAAAAAAAAAAAAAATCCCTTTCCTACCGTTTTCAGCAAGTGACGTTTCATGATATTAAACAAAAAGACGATACTTCGTGTACACAACGCCATCTATTGTTCAGATATTACACTATCCACCAATCGCTGGGGCTCACAGGCTTTTGCCATGCTTTCCTATCTTTCGTATATAGTCTTTGATGTGAGAGGGAGAGTGGTGGGGGGGGGGGGGGAGGGGGGGGGGGGAGGAAGAATCCGGGCTCGTGGGTTCGAATCCACAAAGGGGAGCAAAAAATGCTGATCGATTTTCATTTGTATTTCCATTTCTATTATCATTAATATTAATCGTCATCATCATCGCCATTTCAGAATTAAACTGGGACTCACCTAGATTCGAACACAAATTGCAATATGTTTCTTGATATAGTCTACACCACTTACTATGTCTGCTTCCAAAAATACCAAAATTCATACCGATCAAAAAGACTAGAAAAAAATGGGTCACTCAAGGTACTTTAAAATCGATACAGCACAAATTTACCTTGCATAAAGCATATGAATTAGGAATGCTCGCTTTTGTGGAATACAAAAAAATGGAAACTATCTGAACACCCATAAAATTAACCAAATGAAATCATTATCTACGAGGATTTTCAGATTTAGAGTAAATACAAGGAAGATTTGGGAAACAATAAATGAATTACGCAATAATAAAACTGAAAAGGATAGTACAACTCTTTCAATACTCCATAACAAGCAAATAAAAAAATACTCTAGAGCAAATCTCAGACGCTTTTAATGATTATTTTTCTAATGTCGCCCCAGAGCTTGCAAGTAAGTTGTCATCCGCACAAATTTCTCACAAATCTTTTCTTTATTAGTCTTCCCATACTAATATGCTTTCTTATATTCAAACTATAGTCAGCATTGCCTATCAACTGTTACATTATTTTTAATTATATCATTGTTTCTATATATCTTGGTGGTATCTTGACGTTTGTGATTATTCTATTTGTTATTAATATTAGTAGTATATCATTGTTACCATACAAATATGTTTATTTATATGATGTTAATATGTTTGTTTTTCATTATCAAGATTATAACTGTATCTTTATTGATACTGTTATTACTACGCGGTTTTATTATCATTGTTTTATTGACTATATTATGTTAACCCTGACGAAACATTTGAACGCATTGCTAACCTAACCTAACCTCCTGTATTATTACCCTATATTACTTAAACCTAACCTAAAACCTATAACCTAACCTAACCTAACCTAACCTAACCTAACCTAACCTAACCTAACCTAACCTAACCTAACCTAACCTAACCTAACCTAACCTAACTAACCTAACCTAACCTAAACCTAACAACCTAACCTAACCTAACCTAAACCTAACCTAACCTATAACCTAACCTAACCTAACCTAAACCTATAACCTAACCTAACCTAAACCTAACCTAACCTAACCTAACCTAACCTAACCTAACCTAACCTAACCTATAACCTAACCTAACCTAACCTAAACCTAACTAACCTAACCTAACTATAACCTAACCTAACCTAACCTATAACCTAACCTAACCTAACCTAAACCTAACCTAACCTAACCTAAAACCTAACCTATAACCTAACCTAACCTATAACCTAACCTAACCTATAACCTAACCTAACCTAACCTAACCTAACCCTAACCTAAACCTAACCTAACCAAACCTAAAACCTAACCCCTAAACCTAAACCTAACTAAACTAACCTAAACCTAACCTAACCTAACCTAACCTAACCTAACCTAAAACCTAACCTAACTAACCTAAAACCTAACCTAACTTAACCTAACCTAAAACATAACATAACATAACATAACATAAAACCTAACCTAACCTAACTAAAACTTAACCTAACCTAACCTAAAACCTAACCTAACCTAAAACCTAACCTAACCTAACCTAAAACCTAACCTAACCTAACTAACCTAACCTAACCTAAAACCTAACTTAAC
>NW_020869527.1:445720-448220 GCF_003789085.1 Penaeus vannamei | reverse complement strand
CACTCCCTCTCCCCCTCCCCCTCTCTCCCCCTCCCGACTGATGAGTTGGCAGCTTCCTTTCTTTCCCTTCCATTTCAGACCAATGGACTGGTCGTGGAAGTCAAAAAAAAAAAAAAAAAAAAAAAAAAGACAGACTCGACTTCCATTCACTCTCTCTTCTTTTTAAATCTTCTTCGGTATTTACTAGTTTATATTGTTATCATATTATTTATTTGATTATTTTTTTTTTGACGTTTCCATCTTGTTAGATTAAAAAGGAAGGTGGTGGGGTTTTTGCCAATCTTTTTTTCTTTTTTTTTGGATCGTATGGGTGTGGTAGGAGGTTTAGGAGAGTAAATAAAGGAAAAAAAGGGGAAAAAGAAAAAAGGAAATGGAAAATGAAGAAAGAAAAAAAAAAAAAAAAAAAAAAGAGAGAAGGGGACTAGGAAGGAGGAGAGGGAGATAGGGAGAGGGGGGTGAGAGAGAAAAAAAAAGAAAGAAAGAAAGAAAACGGAAAATGAAAAGAAGATAAAGAAAAGAAAGAAAAGAAAAAAAGATTCGTATACTCTTTGTTTAATTTTAAAACCCCCCACTACCCCTCCCCCCTCCTTCAGAGTGCAGGTGGGGGGGTTATCAGTTTTAAGCCAGTTCTCGAAGGCCTCAAGGATTTAGGGGGGGTGGGGTGTTGGGAGGAGGCGGGAGGGGGGAGGGAGGAGGGAGTTGGTAGGATACCCCTTCCCTCTTTTCTCTTTTTTTTCTTCTTCTATATCCCCTTTCATTCCCTCTTCTCCTACTTTCCTTTTGTCTCTTTTCGTCTATTCCATCTCCGTTTTCGCTTTCCTTTCCCGCGTCTCCCCTGTCTTCTCCTCCCCCACTTCCTTCTTCCTGTATTTCCCTTCATCTCCTCTTCCACTCTCCTTCTTCCTCTTCTCCTCTTCCTCTCCTCCCACACTACTTCCTCCTTCCCCTTCCCCCTCGTCTTCTTCCTCCTCCTACCCCCTTCTTTCGCTCTCCCTCCCTCCACTACTTCCTCTCCATCCATCACTCCTTCCTTCTTTTTCCATTTATACCTCTCTTTCCCCTCCCCTTCTCCCTCTCTCCCCTTATTCTCCCCCTTTACCTTCTCCCCCTCCCTCTCCCTCCCTATCTTGTTCTCCTCCTTCACTTCCTCCCCCTCCCTCTCCCTCCCTATCTTATTCTTCCATCCTCCCCCTTCCCTCTCCTCCCTCCCTATCTTCCTTCCCTCCATTACTCCTCTCCCTCCCTCCCCATCTTCTTCTCCATCCATTACTCCTCTCTTCCCTCCCCTGCTCTTCCCTCTTTCCTCTCCCTTCCCTCCCCCTCCCATTCCCCTATCTCCTTTCCTCTCCCTCCATACTCCTCCCTTCCCCTCCCTTCCTCTTCCCTCCTTCTCCCCCTCCTCTTCCCTCTCCCTCTTTCCTCCGTGTCTCCTCTATCACCTTCTTTCCTTCAATCTGTTCAGCGTCTCCTAATACTATCGTTCGCGGACGGAAGGTCGAATCACCTTTTGCGAAGACGGATGTAAAAGGATATGATGGGAAGGACGGGAGGGTTTGAGGGGAGGGGTCGAGGGAGGGAGGGAGGGTAGGGAGGGAGGAGGGAGGGAGGGATGGAGGAAGGGCATGGACGGGAGCTGGTAGGCGATAGGGAGGGAGGGAGGGAGTGAGAGGGATGGTAGGAGGGAGCTAGAGATGGATCGGAATGAGAGGCCCGCGTGAGAGGACGGGAGGCGGGGACAGAGAGGAGGGCGTGAGCGGAGGGAGGGAGGGCAGGGAAGGAGAGAGGGGAGAGCGCGGGTGAGAGGGATGGAGGTGGGAGGGAGGGAGGGAGGGAGGGACCGAGGGGGGATGTGAGAGGGAGCAGAGGAGAGCAGGCCGGAGCGAACTGGAGTCCCTGAAGGCCGAGAAGGAGAGAGAGATCGAGATGTAGCAGGGGAGGGAGGTGAGGAGGGAGGGAGAGAGGGAGGAGGCGAGTGGAGGCGAGGAGGAGAGAGGGAGGGGGAGAGAGAGAGGGAGCAAGGGAAAGAGGGATGTCAGACCCATTGGATAGATCTTTTCAAGGACTTTTTCTTGTCTTTTTCAATGTCTCTTTCTTCTGCTCATCTCTCTCTCTCTTCTCTCTGTCTCTCTCTCTCTCTCTCTCTCTCTCTCTCTCTCTCTCTCTCTCTCTCTCTCTCTCTCTCTCTCCTCTCTCTCCCTTCCTCACTTCCCTTCCTTCTTCTATCTTATCTCCTCTCTCTCTCCTCTCTCTCGTCTTCTCTCTCTCTCCTCTCCCTCTCCTCTCTCTCTCTCTTCTCTCTCTCTCTCTCTCTCTCTCTCTCTCTCTCTATCTCTCTCTTCTCTCTCTCTCTCTCTCTCTCTTCTCTCATCTCATCCTCACTCCCCTTCCTCCCTCTTTCCCTCCCCAATAACTCTCACCCAAAATATTCCCATAAATGCATCAACAGGCTTCAATATCTTGGGCTCTTTCATTTATCAAACTTGTCACGTTTTGCATTTAT
>NW_020869527.1:440720-443220 GCF_003789085.1 Penaeus vannamei | reverse complement strand
AGAAGAGACTTAGAGATGTAGATCTACTCATCCTATCGGAATAGACAGATGGATAATAATACATAGATAGGTAGATGGAATAGAGGATAGTAACAATGGAAGACAGAGAGAGAGAGAAAGAGATGAGAGAGGAGCAGAGAGAGAGAGAGAGGAGAGAGAGAGAAGAGAGAAGAGGCAAAACAACATACATGCGCAGACAACTAGATAAGATAAAATGTAATCTAACTCTATCTCATCTGAATAGACAATGCAGATTAGAAGATAATAATAGTATAAGGATAGAGAAGATAGACAACGGAAGAAGAGAGAGAGAAGAAGATGAAGAGAGAAGAAAGACGAGAGATAAGAAAGAGAAGAGAAGAAAGAGAGAGAGAGAGAGAGAGAGAGAAGACAGAGAGAGAGAAAAGAGAAAAAGAAAACAGAGAGACAGACAGACAGACATACAACAAAATAGATAGAATAAACAGAGAAACATGAAGACGAACAAACAAAAACAAACAAACAAAAAGCAAAAACAACAACAGCAAAGACAGACAGACAGAAAAAAATAGACAGAATTCGAGACGCCCAAACAGTACAGCAAGGAAAGAGAAGAAACCCTTTTATCCGAATAATATTTTGCATCTCCGTTAAAGCTTTCCAATGTACTGCCAACTAAAAGGTTTGTACGGGAGCGCATCAAGTATAAATAAAATCCTCAGCGTACCTAGCAAATAAAACCGACCCAGCTTTTTATTTTCCTCTTCTTTCATGTTTTTAAAAAAGGAGAAAAAATGGAAATGGAATTATTCTCCGCATAAAAAAATCATAACCCACAGAGATCTCTCTATCTGATTTTTATTTATCTTTTACATTTAATTCTATTTTAAAATCCCTCTATTATCCATTTCATCTATTCACTTTTCTTCCATTCTTCTTTATCTCTTCTCTCTATCATACTCATTCATGTCTTCCTTATATCTTCTCTTCTCTATCTCACCACTACTCTATCTTTATATCTATCGCTCTTATCATACTCCTCTACCTCCTCTCTTCTCCATTTTTTTCCTCATCCCTCTACCCCTTCCTCCTCCTCCTCCACTTATCCTCTCTCCCTCTACCTCCTATCTTCACTCCTCCATTATCCTCTCTCCCTCTACCTCCCTATCTTCCTACTCCTCCATTTACCACTCCTCTTCTCCTCCTCCCTTATCCTTCTCCCTCTACCTCCCTCTCCTTTCCTCCAGTATCCTCTCTCCCTCTACCCCTCTCCTCCTTCCTCCTCCACTTATCCTCTCTCCCTCTACCTCCATCTTCCTACTCCTCATTATCCCTCTTCTCAACCTCCTTCCAATATCCTTTCCCGTACCTCCCCTCTCCTCCTCCCACTATTCCTCTACTCCTACCCCTCTTTCCTCCACTTATCCCTCTACCTCCTTCCTCTACTCCTCCATTTCCTTTTACTTCCTCTCCTCCTCCTCCTCCTCCATTAACCTCCCTATTACCTCTACCTCCTCTCTCCTCACTTATCTCTATCCTCTACTCCTATTCTCCTACTCCTCCTTTATCCTCTCCCCCTACCTCCTTCTCCTCCTCCCCTTATCTCTATCTCTCTTTACCCCCTCTCCTTCCTCCATTTATCCCTCTACCTCATCTCCTCCTCCTCCTCCCTTATCCTCTATCTCTCTACCCCCTCTCTTCCTCCATTTATCCTCTATCCTTCACCTCCTCTCTCCTTCACTCCTCACTTATCCTCTATCTGCCCTCTACCTTTCCTCTCCTCCTCCCCTCCACTTATCCTCCTTCTCCCTCTACCTTCTCCTCCTCTCTCTCCACTACCCTTCTTCTTTCCACCTCCTCTCCTCCTCCTCCTCCCACATCCTCTCCCTCTACCTCCTCCTCCCTCCTCTCCTCTCCACTTATCCTCTCTACCTCCCTCCCTCCACCTATCCTCTCTCCCTCTACCTGCCTTCACTCCGTCTCCCACCTATCCTTCTCTCCCTCTAACCTCCTCTCTTCCTCTCCTCCACTTATTCCTCTCATCCCTCTACCCCTATCTTCCTACTCCTCCAAATTATCCTCCTCCTTCTCCTTCTCCTCCACTTATCCCCTCTCCCTCACCTCCTCTCCTCCTCCCCTTTCCCTCCTCCCTCACCTTCTCCTCCTCCTCCTCCACTTATCCCCTCTCCTCTACCTCCTCTTTCTTCTCCTTCCTCCTCCTCACTATCCTCTTCCCTACTACCCCTCCTCTCCTCCTCCTCATATCCTCCAATCCCCTAACCTCTCTTCTCCGTGCAATCTCTATCCTCTCTCACCTCTACTCCACTATCCTCTCCCTCTACCTCCTCCTCCTCCACTATNCCCCTCATTCTCTCCCACCACCTCCCTCCCTCCCTCCCTCACCTCCCTCAAAATACCCAGTTGCACCCCTCCCTCCCTCCCTCCTCCCTCCCTTTCCTCCCTCCCTCTCCCCTCTCCCTTTCCTTCTCCCTCCCTCCCCTCCCTCCCATCCCCTCACCCT
>NW_020869527.1:425720-430720 GCF_003789085.1 Penaeus vannamei | reverse complement strand
GTACAGGTAGGAGTGGGTAGGGTAGCAGGGCCTTAGCAAAGGGTACACGGTAGGGCAGAACGCAAACACGGTCCTAAACAGCGAGAAAGGTAGGGGGAGGTTAGGACAGGGTAGAGGTGAAGGGCAGGAGGGTTTTAAGCAGATCTGTGGGAAGGTTGGGTGACAGGGTCCTTAGACGAGGGGGGGGAGAGGAAGGGGAAGGGGGTGACAGAAGGAGGGGAAGCAGCAGACGGGCGTAATGCTAGACTTTCTGACAAGGGAGGGTGTGCTGGGGTGAGGGGGGGGGGTTAATGGGCGAGGGAGGGGAGAGGGAAATGCCAGGGATGGGAAAACGAGCGACACCATCTGCGGCGGAGGATAACAGAGGAGAGAGAGGAAGCAAGTCAGTAAGAAGGGGAGAAAGAGGCAAAGAATAACGGAAGAGGAGGGAGGAAGCAAGTCAGTGAGGAAGGGGAGAAAGAGGCAAAGAATAACAGAAGGAGAGGGAGGAAGCAAGTCAGTGAGGAAGGAGAGAAAGAGGCAGAGGATAACGAGAGGAGAGGAAGGGAGCGATGCAACAGGGAGAGGGCGGAGGAGGTCGCAGCAGGGTGGGCGGCCGTAGCAGAGGTGGGCGCGGGGTGTTGGCAGCGAGGGCGTCGGGGTTTCGCCCTCGTGTTTGTCACGTTGACAGGCGGACGGAAGACCTGGTGTCCCGATTAGCAGGAATGGTAGAAGGGCGTGGGCGGGGGAAGGGAGTGTGGGACGGGGATTGGAAGGGGGGGAGGGAGAGAGGGATGGGGCGTGAACGTGGGCGGGCGGGAGAGGGATGGGGTGGCCGGGGGGAGGGAGAGAGGGATGGGGCGTGGGCGGGGCGGGGCGGGAGAGGGATGGGGGTGTGAGCGGGCCGGAGGGAGAGAGGATGGGGCGTGGGGCGGGGGCGGGGCGCGGGAGAGGGATGGGGTGTTGGCGGGGGGAGGAGAGAGGATGGGGCGTGGGCGGGGGCGAGGCGGGCGGAAGAAGAGGGATGGGGCTGGAGCGGGGGAGAGAAGAGGATGGGGCTGGGGCAGGGAGAGAGGGATGGGGCGTGGGCGTGGGCGGGGAGGGTGAGAGGGATGGGGATTGGAGGAAGCGGGGGGAGGGAGGAGGGATGGGGATTGGAAGGAGAGGAGAGAGGATGGGGACGGCGGAGGGGAGGGAGGGAGGGTGGGGGGGTGGGAGGGAGGGATGGGGCGGTTTTGAAGGGGGACGGGGTCGTAGGGGGATCGGTGCGGAGTGTGTTTAGATGTGGTGTGTGTGTGTGTGGGGGGGGGGGATAAGGCCTGGCGGTGGTGTTTTTTTTGATTATTTTCTTTGGTTTTCGTTTCTGTCGCCGCTGTATCCCTCCTCTCCTTTCCATGTCACTTCACTCCTCCCAAACTCTCTCTCTCTCTCTCTCTCTCTCTCTCTCTCTTCTCTCTCTCTCTCTCTCTCCTCTCTCTACTCTCTCTCTCTCTCTCTTTCTCTCTCTCTCTCCCCTCCCCTTCTCTCCTCTCCCTTCCCTCCTCCCTCCTCACCTCCTCCTCTCCCTCTCTTCCCTTCCTCCTCCTCTCCCTCCCTCCTCCCTCCTCCTGCCCTCCTCCCCCACCAAAGCCCCCAAACAACACTGAAATGGAAATCACCGCATCAATTAAAAGCAAAACGTAAAAAAAGAAAAAAAAAAAAAAATGGCCAGCTTCGAATGGCGTCGAGGAAGTCACGTCGAATCCTCAGTCCTCGCTCTGAGAACCGTAACAGCGAGAGGACGTCACTTTGGGGGTAATGTGACGGAAGAGAGAGAGAAAGGCGTGGTGATGGGCGCTAATGTTGTGGGTTAATTGAGTTTGGAACGAGTCAATTAGGGTTATTAGGGGTGTGAGGGGGTGTGGGGGTGGGTGGGGAGGGGGGTAGTGGAGTTGTTAGGTGGTCGGGGTTAAACTCCTCCTCTTCCTCTTCTACTTACTTCTTCTTCTTCTTTTCCTCCTCCTCTCCTCTCCCTCTTCTTCTTCTTCTTCTTTCTCCTACTACTCTTCCTTTTCATCTTCATCTTCCTCCTCCTCCTCCCCCTCCTCCTCCTTTCCTCTTACCACCACCTCTTCCTCCTCCTCTACCTTTTCCTCTTCATCTTCCTCCTCCACCTCTCTCCTTTTCCTCTTCCACCATCACCACCTTCCTCCCCTCCTCCCCCTTTCCCGCCTCCTCCTCCACCACCCCCCTCGCCCTCCTCCTTTTCCCCCTCCTCCTCCCTCCTCCTCCTTCACGTGTTCTTTATGATGATTGATGATGATGATTACGAAGAGCAATTAATGTCATTTTTATCGGCGGGTGTTTTTCTCGTCCCGACCTGGCTTGAGGAGACCCGGGCTTTATTAGCTGTTGATCTTAATGAGGGTCGCTTTGTCGGGTCTGGTTCGGTCGGAATCTCATTTTCGGCTTTGGAGGAGGGTTAGTATTGGTGTTAGTGTTGTTGTTTGTTTATTTGTTGCTGTTGTTGTTGTTGTTGTTAATGATAATGATCATGATGGTGAATGATGGTGATGATGGTGATGATTATTATCGTCTTTTTGTTCAGTCTCTCACACTGGTCCTTCTCTCTGTTTTTTTTTTTTTGGTTTCTCTGTCTTGTTTCATTCTCTCCTCTCTCCTTTCTCTTCTCTCTCTACCTCCTCCCTGACTCCTCCTCCTCCCTCCTCCCTCCCTCCTTTCTGTCTCTCTCCCTTCCCTCCTTCTCCCTCCTTCTCCTTCTCCTCCCTCCCTCCCTCCCTCCTTACCCTCCTCCCTCCTCCCTCCCTCCCTCCCTCCCTACAATTTATTTTTTTCCCTCCTCTTCTCTTCCTCGCCCGCCCTCCTTCCTCCCTCATACTGCTGTTTGTTTGTCTGTGCATCATGTATCAGGGACCAGTAGTCGATATTGGATCGTTTTAGGCCAATCACGGTTCATAAGGTAGATCAAGTATGGCGGCAACACTGTTTCTCTCTGTCTCTCTCTCTCTATCTATCTGTCTAATTTAATCTCTCTTCTCTCTGTCTCGCGCTCTCTTTGTCTATTTCTCTCTCTTTCTCTCTTTCCTTTCTCTCTCTTTCTTCTGTTCTGTCTCTGTCTCTCTGCTCTCCTCTCTCTCCATCTCTTTCTCTCATCTCTCTGCTCTCTCTCTCTCTCTCTCTCTCTCTCCTCTCTCATCTCTCTCTCTCTCTCTCTCTCTCCCTCTCTCCGCTCACTCTCTCCCCTCTCTCCCTCTCCCCCCTCACCCTCCTCACTCACCTCTCCACCTCTTCTCTCTCTCCTCTCTCTCTCCTCTCTCTCTCTCTCTTCTCTCTGCTCTCTCTCTCTTCTCCGTCCTCTCTGCTCTNTCTTACATTGTTTTTATGTTCCGGAGTATGTGTGTAGTGCCGTGTGTTGTTTTTATGTGTGAGTATATGTGTGTATGTGCGTGGGATGTGTTTTTATGTGTGAGTACTGTGGGTATGTGCGGTGTGTTTTTATGAGTGAGTAATGTGTGTATGTTGCAGGCCCTAGCGTGTTTTTTTATGTGTGAGTATGTTGTTGTATCTGCCGTGTGCCTGTTTTTATGTTTGTGAGTATGTGTCTGTATGTGCGTGTGTGTTTATGTGTGAGTAGTGCTGTATGTGATGACAGTTCACTTCACTACGTGTTTGACTTTTATGGTGAGTAATGGTGTATAGCTCGTGTATCGTTTTTAGTCGTGAGTATGTGTGTATGTGCTTGTGTGTTTTATGTGTTGAGTAGTTGTAATGTGCGACTGTGTGTTTTATGTTGTGAGTGTGTGTTATGTGCTGTGGTCTGTTTTTATGATTCGATAAAAACGCATCCTGTGAGTATGTGTGTATGTGCGTGTGTGTTTTATGTGTGAGTATGTGTGTATGTGCGTGTGTGTTTTTATGTGTGAGGAATGTGTCGTTATGGTGCGTGTATGTTTTTATGTGTGAGATAGTTGTGTAATTTGCGTGTTGTGCTTTTATGATGTGTGATGTATGTGTGTATGTGCGTGTTGTTTTTATGCTAGTGAAGTTTGTATGTATGGTGCGTGTCTGATTTAATTACATTATGTCGTTGATATGTGTGTATGTGTGTGATTGTGTTTTTAGGTTTGAGTTATGTGTGTATGTGCGTGTGTGTTTTATGTGTGGAGTTTTGTGGTGTTATGTGTCGTGTCTTTTTTATGTGTGAGTATGTGTGTATGTGGAAATCAACTCACTCGATCTGCGTGTGTGTTTATGTGTCATTGGAGTATGTGTGTATGTGCGTTAGAAACTAAATAAGATGCGGTGTTTTAGTGTGCAAGTATTGTGTATGTGCGTGTATACTACAAGTGTGTTTTTATGATGTGAGTTTGTGTGTATGATGCGTGTGTGTTTTTATGTGGAGTATGTGTGTATGTGCGTGTGTTTTAATTCGTGAGTACTGTGTGTATGTGCGTGTGTGTTTTTATGTGTTGAGTTGTGTGTATGTGCGTGTGTGTTTTTATGTGTGGAGTATGTGTGTATGTGCGTGTGGTTTTATGTGTGAGTATGTGTGTTTATGTGCCTGTCGTTGTTGTGTTTTTTATGTGTGAGTATGTGTTGTATGTGCGTTGTGTGTTTTATGTTGTGAGGTTTGTGTGTATGTTGCGGTGTTTTATGTGTGAGTATGTGTGTATGTGGCACCCTATGAGTTATACCGTACCGTGTGTTTTTATGTGTGAGTATGTGTGTATGTGGTAGTGTTGTGTTTTTAGTGTGAGTATGCATGCGACTATATGTGTGTTTTTTTTATTGTGTGAGATTGTGTATGTGCCGTTGTAAATGGTTTTTTTATGTTGTGAGTATGTTGTGTATCGTGCGTGTTGGTTTTTATGTGTGAGTTTGTGTGTATGTTGCATGTGCCGTGTTTTTCGGTACGTGCTTGTGTATTGTATAATCTGTGTAGAATGTTCCTATTTGTATGATATGTCAACCGTATCCATGACCAAATGTAGAAAAGGTATGAATGAGACTGGATATCTTCA
>NW_020869527.1:418220-420720 GCF_003789085.1 Penaeus vannamei | reverse complement strand
CAATTTAATAATCAACTTATTATTCCTGTTTTTTGTTCTTCATGTTGCAGCTTCAATAATTCTCTATTTCATTTGTAGTGTGATATAATTAGGCGCAGACTGGGGAAGGCCTATGTTCAACAACGGCTTTTAAGATGATGACAAACGTGATATGACATGTAAGATATGTAGGCTCACATGGGAAAGAAAATAAAGGTGTATTTCATGACCTTATGTGTAATGTGTGCGTGTGTGTGCTCTGTGTATGTGTGTGTGTGTGTGTGTGTGTGTGTGTTTGTGTGGTGGTGTGTGCATAAGTTTGTGTACGCGGGTTTGTGTGTGTGTTGATTTGTTAGCATGAAAATTCTAATCCACCTTCGAAGTAATAAAAATATCTTAGACCAAAAAAACAAAAGTATACATTTACACAGCCAGCAATGTCTTTAATCTGTCAATGAAGAGAAATATCGTCACGGAATGGTTAGCTCTGACAAACAGATTCATTCTATTGTTAGATTACAGTGTCATCTGGAATGCTGATATGCTGACGTGTCCCCAAGTGATTGTTGTGCCTGTCAGTAAATACATATGCGAGTACAAAAGTTATACAATGGTCAGACTGTGTAGATGGGCATAACTTTACATATGCTGCATATTGGATATATATCATATATATATATATATATATATATATATATATATATATATATATATATATATATATATATATATATATATATATATATATATATATATATATATATATATATATATATATATATATATATATATATATATATATATATATATATATATATATATATATATATATATATATATATATATATATATATATATATATATATATATATATGTATATATATATATATGTATATATATATATATATATATATATATATATATATATATAATATATTATATATATATGTGTGTGTATGTGTGTTCTGTGTGTCTGATGTTGTGGTGGTGTGTATACATGTCTGTCTATCTATAGATACATATATATATATATATATATATATATATATATATATATATATATATATATATATATATATATAATATATATATATATCATATATGAATAGATATATTCACACGCACACATAAATATACACATATATCTACGTGTATGTCACATGCATGCAAGAAAACGTACACACACCTGTCCAAATAGCCGTGAAGGCAAACTCACACAGGCAAGCTTAACTGAAATCCGAAAGACATGTAAAAGAGGCATTAGCACTAATAGCCCCCCTCCCCCCCTCCCCCCCTCCCCTCTGCCCATGTCTCTGCGACGACTTTGCCTTAATCGAAGAGGGAAAAATATTTGACGCAATTTGCAGTCTCTTGAAAGTATTCGCTAGGAAAATAAGGATGATTTTAATGATAATTGTAATTATAATGATTAGGAGTAATGATGTTTGGAGATGATGATAATGATAATGATAGAACAATAATGGTAATATTATGATAATAATGATAATACTATTGATAGTGATTATAATAGTAAGAATGATAATGATAATACATTAACGCGATAATGATGTAACATAATAATGATAGTCATAATAAAAATAATGATGATGAAAATAATGTTAATAATATTAGTAATAACAATAATAGTAATATCAATGATGATAGGAATAATATCAATAACAAAAATAACAATAAAAAATGATGAACAATAATAATGATGATAACATTAATAACATGATAATAACATGGTAATAACAAAAATAATGAAAATGATAATGATAATAATTTCAATTACCATGATAATGATTTAATTACAGTGATAAGGATGACGATAATAATCTTAATGCTAATAACGATAACACTAATTACACGAATAATAACCATAGTCAACCAAAAATAAATAGACGAGACAGAAATTAAAATCGCACACATCATTAAAGTGTATAATTGTTAGGTATGGCGGGAGAGAGGGAAGGGAAGGACAGAGGAAGAGGGGAAATGTGGGTGAGGCGAAAGGGGAGGGAGATAAAGTGAAGGGAAAGGGGAGGAGGATAAGGTGGGGGGGGGGGAAGAGGTGGTGGTGGAAGAGGGGAAAGTGGTAATGGCGGAAGAGGAGGAAGTGGAGGAGGATAAATTGAGGGGAAAGTGTTGGTGGCGGAAGAGGGGGAAGGTGGAAGAAGAGAAAGCGGAGGGAGAGAAAGGGGAAATCTTAAAAGGGGAAACGTAGAAGAGGAAGAGGGGGAGGGAGATAAAGTGAGGGGAAGAGAGGAAGGTAGAAAAGGGGAAAGGGGAGGGAGAGAAAGTGAGAGGAAAAGAAAGGGCATCTTAAGAGGGGAAAGTGGAATAGGAAAAGGGGAGGGTGATAAGTAAGAGGAAGAGTGGAAGGTGGAAAAGGGGAGGGAGAAAAAGTGAAAGAAAACGAAAGGGAGAGAGATAAAGTGAGGAATAAGTGAAGGAGAATAAAATAAGGGGAAAGTGGTGTTGGCGAAAGTTTGGGTACAAGAGGTAGGAGGAGGGGTAG
>NW_020869527.1:395720-400720 GCF_003789085.1 Penaeus vannamei | reverse complement strand
TATATATATATATATATATATATATACATATATATACAGTATATATATATATATATATATATATATATATATATATATATATATATATATATATATATATATATATATATATATATATATATATATATCACCTTTCGTAAAAAAAATTAATGCATTTACTGAGCTAAAAAAAAAAAAAAAAAAAAAAAAATCCCAACACCAAGCCACACAGGCCGAGTCAGTGTCCTTCCGTGCGATCGCTAACCGGCCTCCCTCTCCTGTAGCGGCGAGAGGCGGCAGAGCTCTCTCGGCTGCGAGCCCGTCACGCAGCGCCTCTCCCCAAGGTGGGTCTCGCCGAGGTCGAGGTCAGCATGTGGCCCTCGGGTCTCGCTCGCACTCGCACGGTCTCGTTGAGTCTCGCCTCGACGCCGCACTCGCACAGCACAGTAGGCTCAGCATCACACTCGGGGCATAGAGGAGATATTGCTCGAATATTTAGATAGACAATTGCCGGTTAATTTGGTTGTATGTATGTATGGTGCGTTGATTATATTTATAACGATTTTATGAATACTTATATGTATGCATGTCTGTGTGTGTTTGTGTGTGTATGGGTGTGTGTGTGGTGTATTTACATGTTATATTTATACATACGCATATACATATGTTATATGTGTTATATATATATATATATATATATATATATATATATATATATATATATATATATATATATATATGTATATGATATATATATATATATATATAATATATATATATATATATATATATATATATAATATATATATGTGTGTGTGTGTGTGTGTGTTGTGTGTTGTGTGTTTGTGTGTTGTATGAGTGTGTGTGTGAGTGTATTCACATGTATATGCATATATATGTATATGTGTTGTTTATATGCATACATATGTATATATATTATAATATATATATATATATATATATATATATATATTATATATATATATATATATATATGTGGTGTGTATGTATGTATGTGTGTAGTATGTGTTGTGTGTGTGTGTGTGTGTGTGTGTTTAGTGCGCGCACGTGTTATTTGTAAATAAGCGTCTCTATACATTGAGACAGGTTGAATGCTTTGTCACAATGAACTGCCACGCCCAAGCACGCGTCTCTTTCCATGAACTCTCTTCGTTCCTCCCTTTCCTTCATCTTTAATTGTCTGGCTGTTTCTTTTCCTCTCTCTCTCTCCCTCCTCCCTCCTCTCTCTTTCCCTCCTCTCTCTCTTCTCTCTCTCTCTCTCTCTCTCTCTCTCTCTCTCTCTCTCTCTCTCTCTCTCTCTCTCTCTCTTCTCTCTCTCTCTCTCTCTCTCTTTCACCTTTTATATGCGTGTGTGTTTGTGTATGTACATATGCATTCACATATGTATTATCTATACACACACTTTCCCAATTTGTTTTCCAGATCGAGCAAAGTGCTTGCAGTCACAAGATAACGAGAGAGAGAGAGAGAGTGTGTTTTTCTGCGTGTGTGTACGTGTATGTGTTTTTATATTCATATCCATTTGTACATGTAAATACGAATGAATGTTTAAACAATTATGCACTGTACGTACCACACATACCTCGTATATATATTGCACATGTTTCGACTTTTAAGCAATAGACATAGTTCTATGAATATGCTAATTTTGCATTTGGCGTAGTTTGCTTTCGCGCATATTTTATTCTCACATAGAGCTTTTACTTAACTTCAAGAAATTTATTTTACTCTGAAGCATGTTTTTTTTTTTTTTTTTTTTGAATAATAATGTTATTTGAATAGTATAGCATTGTCTTGAAGAGTAAAATTTTAAGAGGTCTGTACTTTTTTAAAATTCGAGATTGGACAATACGAGTAGTCACCTACACATTATGGAAAATCTAAAATAGTATAAGACAATGATTTTGCCAAACACTGTATGTCACACTGTACATAAAGTGTTGCGATTTCTCCACCGAATATCATGCAGTGTTCATCAAATACATTGTTTTATAACCGTGACAGCATATTAGAAACAATAGTGTGACCCCCGTGAAGCATCATATAGTATATACTTTTTATTAATTGAATAGTATCCCTTAATTGTTTCATTAGCTGCCAGCAATAATGAGGAATGGCCATCTCCTTATAGAGCGTCCTTCGCTATATGGTAACTTATAACAAAGATGCCGCATGCTTTCCACAGACGTCAGCTGTCAGCGCCACCGTACTCGGGTGCCACAAGCCCAGGGCGCCTGTCCCCAAGGTCTGTCGCTGTGACGTCAGCTTCATTCACGCTGACGTTAATCCTTTGTTTATTTCCATAGGATGTGTATACGTTTTCTTTCATGATTTTGCAATTGTGATGATTTATTAATGATTATGCATTTATGATCATTTATTGATGATTTTGCAATTATGAGAATTTATAACCAAACATTGTATGGATTACCTGTGTTGCATATTGAGAGAACAAAAAATATATGTATGAGTCTTAGGAGATGGAGAAAAGTGGAGAAGGAAAGACAGAGACAACAACATCAAATGACCTTTGACCCATTTGTAACAGGCGAGAGTCATCCGGCAGCGGTGGAACAGGGGCAACGACCCCGCAGAGGTCATCCCAAGTATCCCCTAGGTAACTCTGTAATTCGTAACACACCTCTCGCACATTTTTTTTTTCTAACGCAAATCTCACTCTTGGTGTTCGTGCCATCACCTCCACCCCACCCCCCCCACCCTCTCCCCCCCCCCTGCACAAATACAACGAAGGAAATGCTTTAGCGTGGAGTTGCATGGCGAAATGAAAAGAAAGACCTTGAAAATGCTTAGACTAGAGACTATAGACTATCTAGAGTTTAGAAAGACTCACCTGTAGTAGACTCTTGGATAATTATTTCGTCACTGTCATTATTACCTTGACTATGAAAATAACATAATTATCATCGTTACCATTATCATTATTACACTTGTTATCATCATTATTATTTTTCATTATTACCATCATTACTATTGCTTTTACTATTGCTACTACTACCGCTTTTACTATCGCTGTTATTATTATTATATCATTATCATTATTATCATATTATTTATTCTATCATAATCATCATCATTATTCTAATCATTATTATTATTATTACTATCATAATCATCATCATTATTCTAATCATTATTATTATTATAACTATTGTTATAGTTATCATTATTGGTGCTATTATTGTTACCATAATCACTATTTTCATGATCATTATCATTATATTATTATTATTATCATTATTACTATTACTATTATTAATATTATTGTTATTATCATTATTATTATTATTATTATTATTATTATTATTATTATTATTATTATTATTATCATTGCTATTATTATCATTATCATTGTCATTATCGTTATCATCATCATCATTTATGTTATTTTCATCATTATCACTAACATCTTTATTATCACTATAATTACCATTATTTTCATTTTTATTATCAGCATCTTTATCATCATCGTTTTCATCATCAAAGCTATTCAACATTACGAAGTTATAGTTAATCCGTTGAACAACTATAACAACTATAAAAAAGTAAGTAAAGTAAGCAAGAAAACGTTAACTTCCGAAGAGAAAAAGAAAGAAAGAAAGAAAAAAAAGGAAAAAAAAAACACACACATGGACTAAAATTTTCCCTATGACACTTCCCCCCCCCCTCCCCTCCCCCCCCCCCTTTAGAAAATGTCTCATCAGCCTCCCCCGAAGAGATGTTGGAGGCAGCATCTCTCGCACTTAATCCCCGTCGATCTCGTAAATTGAAGCGGTGACTCCGAGGCCGCTTCGGTCTGCGACCCTTCACCCTCAGGCCAAAAAGGTCGACGACTCGCTATTGAAGCCTCGATAAAATGTCATCTTCGAGAATGGCGTTAATCGAGTCTCCGCTTCTTGCCTTTCCTTCTGTCTCTCTCTATTTCTCTTTCGTTCGATTTCTCTCTCGCGTTGAGATTCTGCGGATACATTTACTGTCTATTCACATTCGGTTTTGGTGTCTCTTTTTTTTTCCATTTCTTAGAGACGGTCTTGGCATTTTTATAACTTCTTTCTGGTGAATGTTTAAAGCACTCGTTTTTTTTTACAGAGAAATTGTTCCTTTAGCAGCACGTCTTAGGTGAATGTCTTAGGCACTTACACAGACGAAATGTATGTGCGTAGATATAATATATATATATATATATATATATATATATATATATATATATATATATATATATATATATATATATATATATACATATATACATGTATCCACATTTTACTATATGTATATATGGATGTTTGTAGGTGTATATATGCATACGTATATGAATACATACATGCAAACATATTCATATATTCAGGAGCCCATCACCTCCCTGCACACGCCCTACCATAGGTCTGTCCCCTCGACCAGCACCCGGTCTATAACACCCTCTCCTTCATTCTCTGCACAGGTTGTCTACCAGTAACTTGAGTGTCCACACCATCACCAGCAGGTCAGTCGTGGTGGTGTGTGGTTACAGCGGTCACAGCGCACTGTATCTTCACCTCTCGTGCTTGTCTCGGAAATGCTGCCAATCCTCAGCCTCTGTGCCGCTCCCTTTACCTTGCCTAGCATACTTAAAGCTAGTTTTGCCTAGAATAGTCTAGTCTGATTTGTACGTAATTCGGGCCACATGCCTGACCAACTCCACCAAAAGCCAGTTCAGGATGATATAATATATATATATATATATATATATATATATATATATATATATATATATATATATATATATATATATATATATATATATATATATATATATATATATATATATATATATATATATATATATATAATATATACATATATTAAAAAGAGAGAATATATATATAGATATATATACATATATCACTAAACACGTAGAATTTGCTTGTAACCCCATCAGCCTTTCCTGCAATCACACAGGTAAACCCGGCATCACCATCCTCATTTGCAGGAGATCTTGCATC
>NW_020869527.1:370720-383220 GCF_003789085.1 Penaeus vannamei | reverse complement strand
TTGTTCTCTCATTGCCATTTCTTTTTGTTATTATCATTTGCCATTTCCTTTGTTCTCTCATTTGCCATTTCTTTTGCATTTCATTTCTTTTGTTATTATTATTTGTCTTTTTTTTCTCTCATTTTGCCATTTCTTTGTTATTATCATTTGCCATTTCTTTTGCCATTCTTTTTATTATCATTTGCCATTTCCTTTTTCTCTCATTTGCCATTTCCTTTGTTATTATCATTTGCCATTTCTTTTGTTATTATCATTTGTCTTTTTTTCTCTCATTTCCTCATTTGCCATTTCTTTTGTTATTATCATTTGCCATTTCTTTTGTTCCTCTCATTTTCCATTTCTTTGTTATTATATTGTCTTTTCTTTTATTTCCTTTGTTATATCATTTGCCATTTTCTTTTGTTATTATCAATTTGCCATTTCTTTGTTATTATCATTTGCCATTTCTTTTGTTATTATTTGCTTTGTTATTATCATTTGCCATTTCTTTGTTATTATTCATTTTGCCATTTCTTTGTATCATTGCCATCTTTTGTTATTATTTGCCATTTCCATTGTCTTTTTTTCTCTCATTTTGCCATTTCCTTTGTATTATCATTGCCATTTCTTTTGTTATTATCATTTGCCATTTCTTTTGTATTATCATTTTGCCATTTCCTTTTATTATCATTGCCATTTCTTTTTTATTATCATTTGTCTTTTTTTTCTCTCATTGCCCATTTCCTTTGTTTTATCATTTGCCATTTTCCTTTGTTATTATCATTTGCCATTTCCTTTGTTATTATCATTTGTGCCATTTCCTTTGTTCTCTCATTTGCCATTTCTTTTGTTATTATCATTTGCCATTTCTTTTGTGATTATCATTTGCCATTTCCTTTGTTCTCTCATTTGCCATTTCTTTTGTTATTATCATTTGCCATTTCTATTATCATTTCCATTTCTTTATTATCATTTGCCATTTCCTTTGTTCTCTCATTTGCCATTCTTTTGTTATTATCATTTGCCATTTCTTTTGTGATTATCATTTGCCATTTCCTTTATTCTCTCATTTGCCATTTCTTTTGTTATTATCATTTGCCATTTCTTTTGTTCTCTCATTTGCCATTTCTTTTGTCATTATCACTTGCCATTTCTTTGGTTCTCTCATTTGCCATTTCTTTTGTAATTATCATTTGCCACTTCCTTTGTTATTATCATTGCCATTTCCCTATGTTCTCTCATTTGCCATTCTTTATTATCACTTGCCATTTCCTTTGTTCTCTCATTTTTCTTTTCCTTTGTTATCTCATTTTTCTTTTCCTTTGTTCTCTCATTTCCCTTTTCCTCCAGATGAAGAATTCGGCGAGAAGAGCGTGTCGGTGCTGCTCGACGGCGACGAAAATGAGGTCACCTTCATAGACCATCCGGCGCACGAGATGTCGGTGGGTCTGTCTGCGCTCTTGTCGATATGTCTGGGTCTGTCTTGTCTTGTCTGCGAGTCTGTCGGTCTGTCTGTGTTGTGGTCTTTGTGTCTGTTAAGTCTGTCGGTCTGTCTGTGTTGTAGTCTTTGTCTGTGAGTCTTGTCGGTCTGTCTGTGTTGTAGTCTTTATGTCTGAGAGTCTGTCAGTCTGTCTGTGTTGTAGTCTTTATGTCTGAGAGTCTGTTCAGTCTGTCTTGTTAGTAGTCTTTATGTCTGCGAGTCTGTCAGTCTGTCTGTGTTGTAGTCTTTTCTGTCTGAGAGTCTGTCGTCTGTCTGTGTTGTGTCTTTATGTCTGGGAGTCTGTCAGTCTGTCGTGTTGTAGTTTTATGTCTGAGAGTCTGTCGGTCTGTCTGTGTTGTGGTCTTTATGTCTGAGAGTCTGTCAGTCTGTCTGTGTTGTAGTCTTTATGTCTGCGAGTCTGGTCAGTCTGTCTGTGTTGTAGTCTTTATGTCTGAGAGGTCTGTCAGTATGTCTGCGAATCTGTCGGTCTGTCTGTGTTGTAGTCTTTGTGTCTGTAAGTCTGTCGGTCTTGTTTGCGAGTCTGTCGGTCTGTCTGTGTTGTGGTCTTTATGTCTGTAAGTCTGTCGGTCTTGTCTGCGAGTTTCTGTCAGTCATGTCTGTGTCTTGTAGTCTTTATGTCTGTAAAGTCTGTCGGTTGTCCGTGGGTTGTAGTTCTTTAGTCTGAGAGTCTGTCATCTGTACTGTAGTCTTTATGTCTGAGAGTCTGTCAGTCTGTCTTTACTGTAGTCTTTATGTCTGTAAGTCTGTCAGTCTGGTCTGTGTTGTAGTCTTTATCTGTAAGTCTGTCGGTCTGTCTGGGTTGTAGTCTTTATGTCTGAGAGTCTGTCAGTCTGTCTGTACTGTAGTCTTTTATATGTCTGCGAGTCTGTCAGTCTGTCTGTGCTGTAGTCTTTATGTCTGCGAGTCTGTCAGTCTTCTCTGTGCTGTAGTCTTTATGTCTGAGAGTCTGTACCAGTTTATTCTGTTACTGAAAGGGGGTAGTGTCTTTAGGCAGAGTTCAGTCTGGCGTCTTATGTCTGAGAGTCTTGTCAGTCTGTCTGTGTGTGTAGTCTTCTATGAGTATCTGAGAGTCTGTCCCAAGTCCTCGTATGCATTGTCGGGTGTTGTCTTTTGCTCTTATCGATGATGTCTGAGTTCTTCAATATTGAAACTTACATTGTCTGTGTCAAGTGTTTATGTACAAATCCTCATGATGCTGGCAAGTTTGTCAGTCTCGTTTGCATGTCGGTAAGTCTGTCTGTGCTCTTATTGATATGTCTGAGAGTCTGTCAGTCTGTCTGTGTCCAAGTCTTTATGTCTGAAAGTCTGTCTGTCTTCTTGTCTTTATGGCTGTCAGGCGTTCTTTCTGTTTGTGTCTCAGTATGAGTGTTTGTTTTGTTCTTCCTCCTGTTTTTTTATGTCAATTTGTTGTGTGCAAGTTTGACCGCTTCCCTGCCTGTAGGTCTGTTTACACTCAAATCGATAAGTCTGAAAGTCTGTCAATCTTGTTTGCGTCTGTAAGTTTGTCTGCGTTCCAGTCTTTATGTCTGCAAGATTGTGTTTTGTCTGTTAGTTTGTTAATTTGTCAGTCTCGTGTCTGTAACCTCAGTCAGTCTGTCCTTCCTCTTGTCTTTGTGAGTCCGTTGGTTTTTCTTTTTATCTGTCTGTCTATGTCTATTTGCCTGTCCTCATAGTATATGGTCTGTAGGCTGTCTGTGCTTTCGCTGTTTTATGTCTGTAAGTCAATCAGTCTCTCCTTACCTTCGTATCATGATGCTACTAATCTAATGGCTATGCTCAATTATTCTTCCTGTCTATCTGTCTGTATCACTGTGCTCTTATATAGGCAGCCAAAAATCTTGTCTATGATTTAATGCTCGTGTTTTATTAGGGCTACACTCACCTAGTCAGGTATCTGCCACGCGGCGATGTCACTGATCTACTGTCTGCGTCTGAGTAATGTCATTGTACAGATATGCGATATATATGTTTTGCCAGGTATACCTGAAGACCAGTATACGGATTTGACAGGTGAGCTTCATCAACACCAACCACCATACTGACCAGTGTTATCGAAGTATGGAATCAAACACGTTCATTTAACTGCGCTCATTGTTTAATCATGTTAACTTGACGATGAATGCCACCCGCAGCAGGATGTAGTCTTGATTGAGGGAAATTGCCATTGTGTTCTGAGGACACGGCTTGCGAAATTCAGGTATTAATGATTCAGGTGCGTGTGATATGATCATATATCGAGGGC
The DNA here is from genome assembly GCF_003789085.1 of Penaeus vannamei. NCBI lineage: Eukaryota > Metazoa > Arthropoda > Malacostraca > Decapoda > Penaeidae > Penaeus > Penaeus vannamei. Next base: position 379,498 of record NW_020869527.1, on the reverse strand, counting down.
GTGAGCAGTATATTCGACTGATGTTGCTCTCCTCAGTCTGCGTCCAATTCTTCCTTCTGTATGTTGCTCTGTCTGTTAAAAATTTTATTCTTGTCTTCTTATGATATTAGACCCACCTGTCTGTCGTCTGCCTGTCTGCTCTCTTACTTACTCTCTCTCTCCCAATCTCTTCTCTCTGCCTGCGTAATCAATTTCCTCGTTCTCTCTACTTCATCTGCTGCGTGCCTTTCTCTCATCTCTCCTACTCTGTATTGGGTCCTCTCTCCTCTACAACGTCATGTGGTGCGCCCCCTCCTGGAAGGAGGATTTAAACCCTCTTTATCGCCTCCTGTCCTCACCTTTCACTTGTCAATCGTCTCAACCCTATCCACCTACTCCAGGCATACATCTACCATTACCATCATCTCACATCATCTTGTGTATCTCACCCTCTAAGCGCGTAGCACCTGACTGCCTCCGTGTTCTCTGCCTTTAGGCTCAGCAATCTCGTACTTATTTAATCCCACCTTACACTGCCTGCGGTCCCTGTACCCTCCACACGTCCGCTCCACTTAAGTCCTCTCACATTCACCATTGCACCCTCTCCTCCCTCACTCACACCACCCTACTCTCTACAACGCCCCGGATTCCCCGCGTGTTACCCTCCCTCTTTTGCCCACAACTAGCCATCGCGCGCCTCCCTCCTCCAGCACGCCCTCCCTCACTCACCCTACCCGTGCCCTCCCTCATCCCGCAGTCGAGTAAACGCACATGGCTCACGTAACGAGACGCACCGGGAGCGATCGGAATGCATTCGGTCATCTACGTTGCCATATCACGGACAAACGGTTCCTTCAAGAAAGCCGGAGGACATCCTGAAGCGTACTAGAATAGTTAGCGGAGGTTAAAGAGAAAAGAGAACTAACAATCAAGGAGAAGGCGGTGATCCTCGTGGGGAATAGAACGTCGACCACTTCGACTGCGAAATCCATTGGGTGAAACTGGTCATTACAGCGAGGAAGGTTAGTGATTGTTAGTGGGCGCTGCCGAAGAAGGGAGAAGATAAACCTTCCAAGCCCACCAGCGTGGATGGAGGCGGGATGGCGGGAATGGTAGGGGAAATTGCGGGTCTAGGTGGTTGGCGGGTTTTCGAATTACATGTTGTGGGGGGCACGGAAGGTTTGGAAACGTTCCGGCGGTCGGTACGGTGAGTGCTGGTGCGGGGAGTGACTGGTTGTTGCGAGAGCACCGGGTGGAAACGCCCTCTTAGTCGTGGTGGGGCCCGCACGGACTGCGGGCGGTGGGAGAGTGGTTGTACGAGGAAGGAAGAGAACAAAAGCAGTGGGTAATTATTCCCTATTTTTCTTTTTGTGGGTTTTGATTTCCATATTCTCTCGTTTTTTTTTAGTTTGTTTTGTTATTCTTTGTTGACTCTACTTTACATATATTTCTTTATTGTAATATTGATTCTCTCTCTTCTCTCTTCTCTTCTTCTCTCCTATATATGTCTTCGTGACTTTCTTATGTTATGTTTCAATTTTAATATATTCCAAGCTTATTAACTTTATTTTCCTCAGTTATATATAACTATTATACTATATATATATATAATTATATATATATATATATATATATTATATATATGTGTGTGTGTGATACTGTGTGTGTGTGGTTTTGCTGTGTGTGTGTGTGTGAAATAAGATGTGTGATGGTGTGTGTGGTGGTGTTTGTGTGCTATGTAGTGTGGTGTTAGTGGAGTGTGTGCGAGTGACGCTCATCAAAAATATTGTGTGTGTGTGTCTTTGTTGTATGCATGTTTTTTCGCTATGTGCTGTGTTTTTGTGTTTGTGTGTAGTTGATCGATGTGTAATGTGTTGTTAGTTGTGTATGTGTGTGCTGTTGGTGTAAAGCTGAATGTGTATGTGTTAGCGGTTTTGTTTGCCTTGTTATTTATATGATTCAATTAAAACTCATGACATTATTATAAATAGGGCTGCATCTGACATATCATTACGATGAGGAAATATTAAACCTTGTGGTTGTAGTGTTGATGTGTTGTGCTAGAGATGTGTGTTCTGGACTTGGTTTGTGTGTGTGTTGTGTGTGTGCTGCTAGCGTGCTGATGGTGTGTAATTTGATGTAATTTACAGATCTTCAACTTGCGTTGAGCGTGTTTCAACTATTATATGACATTAATTTTCAAAGAGCATTCTTCCACTTACTAATGATTTCGTTTCTTACGGGCACAGAATGGATTATATGTAATATATCGATTCTGCCAATGTTTTTTTCTTTGAATATATTTGAATAATCGAGATAATGTACATGCTTGGTTAGAGCCTTATTCATTCAAACAAAATAAAATAAAAATAAAAAATAACAAAAAATCGAAAAGACCTTTCTGGATATCCCAAATAAATAGCCCAGGTATAACATAGCAACGCCATTAATAAACGAAGAACCTAAACTCCACCACGGTCGGACATCTATACGGCACAACCTCAAAAAAGCACAACACAAATTAATAACTATAAACCGAAGCCTCCACTAAGGGAAATCAGCAGTAATGTGAATGAGCTTGCCTACGCCCACAAGTGTGCAGACGAAGTAGATAGCTCTGTCTGCATGAAATTTCTTTTGCACCTAACAAGAATAGTCGACTCTGATCACACGTGTTACCTGAACATAACATGAGCATGATCTTTATTATATAAATTACCAATCGAGTCAATCTCTTTCTGGATACACTACACAACGCCACTCCATGTCTGGCGCTGTGACAGTTAAACTAGTTAGGAGCACAAACTTTCCACCGAAGCATCCACAGAGACATCGAGGTTCTCTCTATGTACGGTCACTAACAACCATCAACCCATGAGTTATTACCTCCTTCTATATCACCCAACTCTTCATCGACGCACAAAGGTTTAACACCCCTCATGAAGAGTTATGACAGTGTTAACCATTTAGTCCCGACACCCTCGTAAATAAAATCCACAGAAACTTCACTGATGTCACTGCCGCTGTAGTCTTGTAGTGAGTCCGCCTATGATTTGACAAACAATACTATTCTTGATATTACAGAGAATGCTTGATCGTTGTTCTAATTGACGTCATCAAATCCTGGGACTTTCACCGGCACTGTTCGCGGGAAAATAATAACTGATACACTCTCACACGAGAGAAAAATCGAAAATGAAAATAGATTTAAGAGCGTAATTAACTATCATATTCTCCTTTCTTTTTCTATTTACTCTATATTCCCGAGTCATGTGTTTTGCCGATGGAGCTAATATTCTACCCTATCATTGCTAAAAACTTATTCATTTTTACTCTTCACTATATAATGTCCCTATCATTGACCTCTTTCAATAATGCATCCTCTCCCCTCAATAATTTTTCAACACACACAAAACGGAAATTATTAGATCCGTAATAATCAAAGCGCATGCTATAATCACGGGAAAAATAGCACCCAGCGCAGTCGACTCGTGAACGAATTTAGTCTTTTCGGTGTGCACTAAGGTAACTAGGGCCAGGTGACGATAGAGAGAAGGGTGAAAGAAAGCATTAGTAACTTAGGGTGGAATAATCCGCGTTGAAAAAAGCTATTCTGCTTTTTCACTTTTCTCTTCACTTCACTTTTTTTTTGTTCTATTTTTATTTTCATGGATGTCGTGTGGTGTATGTTTTTTAAGGTGTATTGAGTAGGACAAAAAATAAATCTATAGTATAGTGATGTAATATTATATTATATATGTGTTGTAATTAAAAAGAAAAAACAACAAGCTGTGTGTGTGTTATTGTGTGTGTGTGTGTGTATGTTACATAAATATAATTATTACCCATAGTTATATTAATATACAAATATAGTTTCACCACATAAAAAATAGTTAAAAATCTAATATTATAATGTTATGTATAAAATTAAGCATATATATATAGTACAAATTAATTAAATGATGTCATATTATAATATTGCTTCCTGTGTTGTGTTGGTATAAAAAGTCAAAGGCAAAGATGTGTTGTGTTGTGAGTTTTGCTTATGGAACTATAATTAGATATGTAATATATATAAGTGTAGATAGTATATCAGGGATAAATATATATATAATTATATATAATCATACTAATAATTAATACTTAATCTAAAGTCGGCTAAATCATAAAATTAAAAAATACGCTAGTAATATAAATACAAAAATAATTCCTTATTTTATTATGTGTGTGATTACCGTGTTAACTGGTCACACTATATAAATAATAATAATAGTATATATATATGTACCCTATACCATAATATATAATAATATATATTATCTGAACCTTGTATAGCTACATATAGCACAGGGTATTATAGTCAATTAGATATACTTAGCAAGCTATATATGCGTATATAAATTATAGTATTAACATTTATTTCTATAATATATATATATATATACATAATACTCCCACACATAATAATAATCCCTTTATGGAATAAATTCTAATATTTATATATGCACCTATAATCTCAAGTATTCATATAAATGCCTATTATAATACTAAATTATTATCTATATATGTATGGATGAAAATAAACATATATATAACTACTAAATATATAAAAAAACAATAAGTGAATAATAAGGTAATATTTCACATAAATATAAAGTGATCTAAGTTTAATAAAACAAATATAAACTTATAGATACTAATTAGTAAGTAAATTAAATTTAACTACCATAAATTATCAAAAAGTAATAGTTCACTATATATATATAGAATATGTGCCTCGTGCTAGTGTGTAGTGTGTGTGTGTGTGTGTGATTGTCCCTTGTGTGAGTTGTGTTGCAGTAAATTATATAAATACCACACACACACACACATACACACACACACCCACACACACAAACACTACACACCACACACAACCACACACATAATATGTAATATCAATATTATATATACATATATATACATCTTTATTTAAGAAATAAATGACTATACTTATACAATAATACTTATAAATAAAAAGACTATAAAAATTCTATTTCTAATCCTTATTTATTGTAAGTACTACTTAATTATTTTACCAAATTAATATATATATACATTAAGCATAATTTATAATATTAGGATATTTTATACCATGGCACCCACCCCAGTACTACACCAAAAACTGCATTATTTATAATGTTTATATACATATAGTATACTTATATATTATATATATAATAATATATGCCATTCCTAACAAAGATTACTTATGTAATATAGACATATAAAACATAATATATATTATATATAATGGAATAACAGGTATGTGATATAAAAAAATTATTTGAGTCCATTAATGAAATCTCAAAACTGTTTTCATTACAGTCAAGCTTTCATTATAGTACTATATATGATATCTTAATTATATAGATATAGTACATTATACTAATGAATATATAAGTATATTATACAATAAATATATAATGGTAATTGAATAAATCTGTATCCCCAAGCCTATAAAGTCAATTAATCCAATGATAATATTAATTATAGTTATACCTATTAATTTAGTAAACTTTAATATCACTGTTTAGATAAGATACTTCAATAACTTATATAAGGGAGCAATATCTAATAGAGCATGTCAACGTACATATATTGTAATATGCATATTTCCCATATATATATCCGTATTTGATAAAATTAATACGTATACCAGATATTTATTATATAATATTTTTTAATAAACAATATAGATATAATATGAGTCTACTGTTTTATATATGTATATATTTATATATATATATATAAATAGATAATTAAACAAGTCTATTCAATATTAATTATATATCATAATATAATCCTATTATAAAATCAATATAGAGCATACAGATAATGTCTAATATATTATTTCCATTATAGTTATAGTATAAGAATATATATTAACTAAGAAAAATAATTATTATAATCTATTATAGGAATAATTATACAATACAGAGAGAGAGAGAGAGGAAGAGAGAAGTAAAAAAAGGAAGTATAACAACCATAACCATAAGGAAGAATCACCAGAAAGAGAGAAGAGAGGAGAGAGTAAACATATATTAAATATCCAGATTCTTCGAACAGCAATCCCATATAAATTATAAGTGAAAATTCAATGGGCAAAAAGAAAGTGCTGAGATGGATGGGATTCCACATAGTTAGAATTTGAAGTAGTTAGAAAGAACGACTCAAAACAGAAGTAAGACGCTCCGAAGAGATTTGAGCCAACAAAAAGAAGATGAATGAAGGCGAGAGAGGCAGCGTACTAAGCCCACAAATAAAACATCAAGCTTTGTTCGTCAGAAGGAACATTATCATTGAAGATGAGAATATGATAGTGGTTTTGAGAGCATAAGCAGAGAACGTAGACAATAAGATTTTGCCATACCGAGAGAGAGAGGACTGCAGTATGACGACGAGAGAAGTAGCGATGAGATTAAAAACCTAAAAAAGAGTATAGGAGAGAATATGAGAGCGAGAGTAGTGAAGCAGAGAGAGACGAGAGAACGCAGATAGCGTTTAGGGGAGAGCGACCGAAGAGATTAAGACAGATGCGAGAGAGCGATAATATATAAAAAAAAAGATATACATTTCAACCTTAAAGGCACGTTAAAATATCGATGTATTATGAGCATCGTTTGTTATTGTGTGCATGTAGTGTTGTTAAACGATTTCTATTTGTTTATAATATAAATATACTACATATACATCACCATAATGTAAAGTTTATATATATAATTAGTGGCAAATCTCATATAATAATAATTATATATATGATAGGTATGTAGACTATCTATTACCAATAATATTATCTATATAGTGATAATATTATATATTATTGATACAAGGTATAGTAGCTATGGTATATATACACATTGAACTGATGTGTGTGTGTGTAAGAGACGCTGTTATATGCATATTCTCTATACAGTTATCAATAGTATATTATTCCTGTAAATATACAGATAGTAATATTTTATATTTACTTGTAATTTACTTATAATGTAAATTTAAAACATATATTATATTATATATATACTTATTATTTTAAATAAATATAGGTGAGTATATAAGTATTGTCTAACTAGTTCATATATACTGTATATAATTATATATATGTAATATTATGAGCGTATACATATATATGATTCACCCCCTAAATATATAAATAAATATATACCACTACTATGTATATATATATAGTATATATATACACATATATGTATATATATAGGATAATAATATATTATATGTACAAAGATTGCATTTTCAGATATATAAGACATAAAGCTTAAATGAATTCTTAGCTCTAGTTATTATTATGGATATAGCTATCATATATTTATATATATATATGCATGGTATGTAGTGTCACACACACACACACACACACACACACACACACACAATCACCATCAAACGCACAACAACAAACAAACAGAACACACACACACACACACCACACACACACACACACCAACGACCACAAACACCAACCCACACAACTAGCGTGAGCACACTAACATCACAACCAATTAAAAATACATTGTCTTTATATTATCCTAAGGTAGGTAGGTGATAGTAGTTTATAGGGTTTATATTTTATTATTATATTTGTTTATAATATATAAATGACACCACTTTAAGTAGTAAATGAATTATTTTAATATCATCTAGACAAGTTATATACCATAAGATGTAACATGTGTAGTGGTGTGGTGATAGTGTGTGTGGATGCAGGAGTGATGTTGTGTGTGTGGTGTGTGTGCTGTGTGTTGTGTGTTGATGTGCGTGTGCTCACCCTTACTTTCCAAGAAATCATTTGGTAGGTGTGTTATGTGTGTATGCAAAAAATATAATAAAGGACATAATGTTACTAAATAGATGAATTATATTTTGTATAATATACACGCATTTGCTATTGAATCAAACAGGTAAAGTCAACTTCTCAGATCCATATCAAACACTGTTTCTCCAAAATGTAATTTTAACGAACAACACTATTCATCCTCTATACATATCTACTTACTAGCGTCCATATATCTATCTACCATATACCTACTTCAATGTTTAGATATCTGCTAGACATATCTATCTTATTACTAAATATCGGTTTTGATTTCCCTCCTATTATCCTATTCTCCCTTAGTATAGATATTATCGTGTTGTAATGGTAGAGCCGTTATGCCGTGAAGACGATAGCAATGTCATGTATTTAAGTTATATACCTGTGCGCAGTATATATATGGCTGGACCGTGTTCCACACCTCATATGCACCTATTAAAGTATGATCTTATTGCGATTCGGAGAGTCGTACTGATGCGTTAGTATTTTCAAGTATATGAGTGAGTGAGTCATGATGCGTCCAAATGCAACGAGTGTGATATTATTAAGTATGCGTGCGTGTGCGTGAGCGTGCACCTGCATTGATTATTTATTAAGATGGTGTGCATGTGAGGCGTGAGTAGCGCATATGTGACACGCTTAAGTTATGAAGGTGTGCGTGCGTGAGCGATGCATGCACTGTGTATTTAAGTAAGTTGCGTGATCAAATATATTCTTTTTAAAAAAAATATTCCCCTTTCGTGAGCGTGGCATGTATGTAATTAACTAAATAGCTATTGGCTCTTGCTTGTGTAGCGTGCATGCTAATGTAAACGTAACATGCTAGCGTGCTGTCCCGTACGTGCACAACGACCTGTATTATAAGTGCGTCGATATGAGCGAGTAGAGCTGAGTTATCAGTATTCAACGCTTATGCTCAAACACTTCTC
>NW_020869527.1:369384-370619 GCF_003789085.1 Penaeus vannamei | reverse complement strand
TGTGCGTGCGTGAGCGTGCATGCATGTATTTAAGTATGTGTGCGTTGCGTGAGCGTGCGTGCATGTATTTAAGTATGTGTGCGTGCGTGAGCGTGCATGCGTGTATTTAAGTATGTGTGCGTGCGTGAGCGTGCGTGCGTGTATCTAAGTATGTGTGCGTGCGTGAGCGTGCATGCGTGTATTTAAGTATGTGTGCGTGCGTGAGCGTGCATGCATGTATTTAAGTATGTGTGCGTGCGTGAGCGTGCATGCATGTATTTAAGTATGTGTGCGTGCGTGAGCGTGCATGTAAGTATGTAATGCATGGCGTGCGTGTATTTAAGTATGTGTGCGTGAGCGTGCATGTATTTAAGTATGTGTGCGTGCGTGAGCGTGCATGCATGTATTTAAGTATGTGTGCGTGCGTGAGCGTGCATGCATGTATTTAAGTATGTGTGCGTGCGTGTGCGTGCATGCGTGTATTTAAGTGTGTGTGTGTGTGTTTTTACGTGTTCCGGTGTGTGCTTCATCTTAAGAGAACAGCACTACGTGTGTGGTCTAATGGCCTTGCTTCCCCAGAGGCCAAGACGCTCGCTTCCTGCCACGACAGCAAGTTCATTGAGACGTCGAGTGGGATTCAGCACAACGTGGACGAGCTGCTAGTCGGCATCGTCAAGCAGGTGATACAGCTGTTAAATCTCCAGTTTATTGTCTTTGCTGAGATTTTTTCTACATTATAATGCTAATATCTCATTGTATATGAAATTATATATGTATTTTTTCCATACTGTTTTTTTTTTTTTTTTTTTTTTTTTTTTTTTTTTTTTTTTTTTTTTTTTTTTTTTAATCTGGACTAACCACGTGACGCATCTTAGGCACAAGTCTAACGCCCCGTTGTACTTCCTCAGGTGCGGTTGCGACTCGCGGCCCAGAGGAAGCGCCTCAAGAAGATGTCCTCCTCCAAGACGTCGCTGAGCCTCCACGCCGCCAAGGAGCTCCTCAGCAAGATGTGTCTCCTCGACAACAAGTCCAAGTCGTGCGAGAACCTCCACGTCTTGTAGAGGAGAGGAAAGAAAAACTCTTGGAAAAATCGACGAAAGTAAAATGTCCTTCATGATTTTTTTTTTTTTTTTTAAGAAGTTTGAGACTTCGGGTAGAGGGAGATTGCAGACAAAGGAGTTCCGAGAAGGAGGTCGAGGTCGAGGATAAAGATCCTTTTGGAGTATGAGTAAGACCTCCTCTTCTCACTCTGTGCT
>NW_020869527.1:329384-331884 GCF_003789085.1 Penaeus vannamei | reverse complement strand
AGACACGTCAAGATCCATACTAATCAGAATGATATGTTAGCGAACAGCCTAAGAAGTTTTGTAAATGCACACGTCACATTTGTTATTAAAATATCCTATTGATATAAATCTAACATTTGTTCCCCTAAAGAGTAAGTGGTTTTTATATCATGGATTGATTTGATTCCAACTTGAAATGGACAGATGAATGAAAATGAACATAAGAACAGCACCAGGACTCGAGGACATAACCCCGTGTCTTTCAAGTAGTTATAAAAGATGTTTAAACAAATACCTTCTTCCTGACAAAACGAAATTTTGTCTGTGTCTGCGTCGACCTCAAATAAACCTTTGTATTTAGGATTCTTCTTTTTTTAAAGAAGAAACAAAATGCATGTCAACATTTGCTAATTTTTTTCTACACTTCAGCACCATAGTCGTGTTTTTGATGTGATAGAATGATAATGCAAGTAATGGTTATAGCAGTGATAAGGATAATACTATTTATTAATAACAATAATGATAATGGTAATAATAATGATGATAATGATAATAATCATAATAGTAATAATTACAATGGTAATTATAATGATAACAGTAATGACTATCTCCATTATTATCATCTCTATCTTTATTATCATTATCATCATTACATTATTATCATCATTATTTTGTTTCTGGCTGTTTTTACTATCATTATTATCATTATAATCTTTATATTTTTTTGTGTTTGTTCCAAAAAACATTATCATTACTGTTATTATCATCATTATTATCATTATATCATTAATTATCTATCATTGTTATTATCACTATCATTACTGCAATCATTATCATCATTATTGACATATTATTATTGTTATGATTATCATTATCATCATTAATTCCATTATTATTATGATTATGTTTATCGTTATGATCATTACTATCATCATTATCATCATCATTGTCTTATCTTTACCATTATCGTTACTTTGATTACAATAATTATTATCATTACTATAATTATTTTCATCATTATCATCATTATTATCACTATTATCTATATCATTATCATTAGTATTATTACTATCATTATCATTATCATTGCCTAGTTAATATTAACATCATTATTATTCTTGATATTGCTATTGATAATATTACTGATATCATTATAATTCTTATTACATTTGTGATAAGAAAAAAAAAGAATAATGTTATTACCATGATTCTTATTTTCATTGTTATTATCATTATTATCATTATTATTATTACTATTATCATTGTTGTTATTATTATCATAATTATTATCATTATCATCATTATTGTTATCATTATCATCATCTTCATTATTATTATTATCATTTTTATCATCATCATCATCATTGTTATTATCATTATCATTATAATTGTTGTTATTATTATTATTATTATTATTATTATTATTATTATTATTATTATTATTATTATTATTATTATTATTATTATTATTATTTAATTATTATCATCATCATTACTATTATCATTATCATTATCATTATTGCATTATTACATTATCATCGTCATTCTTCCTCTTTATCATTAATCGCATGGTAATGATAATAATAATGAAGATAACAAAGATTATTGATATAATGATAATAATGAAAAGTATGATTTTAATGAGAAGACTATTAAGGATAAAAAATAATGATTATAATAATGATAAAACTATAATAATAATAACAATAATAATGATAATAATAACAATAAAAGTAATAACATTAGTATTAACAACAATGGTAATAACAATAATAATGATAATGATACCAATATTGATGATGATGATAAAAATAGTATTGATGATAATAATCTTAGCAATATTAATAAAATAAATACTAGTAATAATTATGATAATACTTATGATTACAATAACGGTGATAATGAAACTGAGCAAAAATGATAATGATAAAAGTAATACTGATAATGATAATGCTGATATAATGATATTAATGATAATAAGAATGGCGATAAGATGAGAATGATAATGGAAATTATAATGATAACGATAATATGAGCAATGATGATAATGATAGCAATAATGATAATGATAACAACAACAGCAATATTAAGATAATAATGATAATGATGATAACAATAATAGATGATATCAATAGCATAATTACTACTTGTTATTATTATTACTATTAGTAATATTAGAAGTAGCAATAGTAGTAGTAGTAGTAGCAGTATTACTAGTGTTTGCATTACTATTGTTATCATTATTATATCATGTTTTTATTATTATATTATGTTTTTTCTTTACTATCAGTATCATCAATATTATAATGAATCATGATGATAATGAGTTTTATTGGTATCACCATTATCATTATCACTTTCCTTACATTGTAGAAATAATTATCATCATCATTTCATTATTGCATTTGCTATTCTTCCTATTCGTTTTATTATAGTTATCGTCGTTTTCATTATCACTGATGTTATCATCACTGTTTTTTTTTCAGATTTTACTTTTTCATTACTATTTTTATCTTTATCA
>NW_020869527.1:319384-324384 GCF_003789085.1 Penaeus vannamei | reverse complement strand
CTAAATTGCGCCTCACTAATGAGAAAAGTTGCGGAATGCTTTGCAATTGCAATTACACGCTCTGCAAGGAACAATTACCGGCTAGTTATAGATCTATGCCGATGATGATACAGTTTCTGTCTACTGTATTTAACACAAAACTGCCGATAATATTCTAAAAGAGGATGAATATCTTGCTTCCTTTTTCATTCCACATATTTGATTTTCAATTCTAATATTTTCCAAGATCCCATTAGCAAGTATCGATCATGGATAAATAACTGAAAGAGAAAAGAAGAAGAAAAAAAAAAAAAATCGCTCAAGAGGAGTGAACAACTTTCAGAATTTCGAAAGGAAATCTTCTAAGAGTTTTTTTCAGCCTTTCACCCCCCAGCAACCCCACCACTACCCCCCCCCAAAAAAAAAAAAAAAAAAAAAAAACGAAAAGAAAAGTGTCCATGACTGAAGATAAATGGTACTGTTTTTGTTGTTTGCGTTGTAGTTATTGATATTAATTCACTCCTCACAATGAAAAAAGTATCCAAAGAGAGAAAGTATATTGCAAGACTGTTCCTTGCAATACCAATCTTTGTGTTACCGGGTTTCCTATTAGTCATCTTTATTAGACTTTTATCATATTGATTTCAGCTGCACTAATGAAGGTACCGGTATGATCATGGTGTTATTTATCAAGTCAGGAATACAGTAAAATTGATATGAATATACAGTGACTGGGAACGAGCTATGGCAGATGAAGTATTTGTTATATTTTGTAATTTTCTTTTTTCACTTTATCTCCTTTGATATATTCTCTTTCTCATTCTCTTCCTCCTTTCCCTCCCCTCTTCCGCCTCTCTTTTCCCTAATATCCTCCTTAAGTTCCTCCCTCGTTTCCATATCGCTCTTTATCTCCTTCTTCCTCTCTCCTCTCTTTATCTCCCTTCTTCCCTCCTCTCCTCTCTTTATCTCCCTTCTTCCCTCCTCTCCTCTCTTTATCTCCCTTTTTCCCTCCCTCTTCTCTCCTCTGATTATCCTTATCCTTCAATAGCCTCTAACACATCAAGACATACACGCTTAGTTATTCTTCTATATCATCTTTATTGTACGTCCTCACTCCAGTTAATTAATAAACTGCATTTAATACTTAAATGATTATTTCTACAGATGACACGCCCCTATATCATAATTTCCTTCTCACAACTTCCTAGTTTTTGTGTGTACATTTACTGTCTAAGGAATATGGAGGAGGATGTTCATTATAACACACGCTGAAGCACAGGTAATATAATTCAAGGGAGAATGTGAAATAGAGGCCTCAGGGAGAAGGATATATACAAGATGAAGAGAGCAGAACGAGGAGAGAGAGAGAGAGAGAGAGAGAGAGAGAGAGAGAGAGAGAGAGAGAGAGAGAGAGAGAGACAGAGACAGAGAGAGAGAGAGAGAGAGAGAGAGGAGAGAGAGAGAGAGAGAGAGAGAGAGGAGAGAAAGAGAGAGAGAGAGAGAAAGAAAGGGAGAGAGAGAGAGAGAGAGAGGGGGTATCCCTCCTCACTCACCGTCCGTGCTGACGACTCTGGATCTCGCAAGGTCGACCTTATTCCCCACGAGGATCACCGCCTTCTCCTTGGTGTAGTCCTCCCGCCACAAGTAGTTCAGGATGTCCTCGGCTTTCTTGAAGGAGGCCTTGTCCGTGATGGAGTAGATGACGACGCACGCGTGGGGGTCGTAGGTTGACAGGCAGTTCTCGACCTGGGGGGGGATGGAGGGGGACGGGTAGGGTTGCAACATACACTAGGGGGAAGGGAGCGGCAAAGGCGTCCCTTTTACGTCCCTCTGTGTGGTTCTGGTGCGTTGCTGAGCCGGGTTATGGCTTAAAACTTAAGGCTAAGGGGTGTGGGTTTATGTGTTTTTTCTGTCTTGGGTTTCATGAAACGGGGATCATCTACTATCAATGGTCTTATTGTTCTGGCTAATCTTTATGCACGCACGCGTACGTACACACACGTACATACACAACACACATCACACACAGAGAGAGAGAGAGGAGAGAGAGATAGAGAGAGAGAGAGAGAGACGAGAGAGAGAAGAGAGAGAGAGAGAGAGAGAGAGAGAGAGAGAGAGAGAGAGAGAGAGAGAGAGGAAATTCTAATGATATCTTCACACTCACTTGCATCTTTAATCTAGAGCTAAAATTAGATCCGTCCAAATATATACTGTCCTCCTGAAATGTGAACCAATAAGCACTAATTTAATACGTCATTTTTTTCTCAAACAGATAACACGCATTGGAAAACCATCATGTGCTATCAATCAGGATCAAATGTTGAACTGATTCTGTAAATACTTTTTTTCCCTCTTAAAAAAAAAAAAAAAAAAAAAAAAAAAGATATATCATATGATAATTGAGTTGCAATTTTCATTATTTTGCGTACTGTGATTCTTTTAATTCTTCACCAACCGCCACCACAGTCATCTGCATCAGACAGGAGGCCACCTCGATCAGCTGTTGAAGTTCTACCCTTAATTTCAACGGTAGGGCAGTGAATATGTATAACTGTTGTAATTATTATTTATCTATTTACTTAATTCTTTATTATCAATATTATCCAGAGACACTTCACTAATTTGCTATCCTCTATGGCTATTCATATGCTTATTATCATATCTATCATATTATCGCATTATCACATCTTTTTCTTCCTGTACATCCTGTGTATATTTATTCTTTTTCTCTCACCGTTTTAAAAAGAGGAATATGATATACAGATATTCTTGTGATCTTGTTTAAACCCCAAATCGTGGGATGCATATGATTTAAGGGGATTCGATATACTTCCAATTCATGAAGATGAGCCTACCTGGCGGCGGTATCGGTTCCGTCAGAGAAGTGCTTTATGAAGATAGATCTTCCCCTTTTTTTCTCTCGGCGTTTCTTATTTACCTTAATATCTCACACAATATCCTGATTCCCGGCTTCCACGTAAAGGAATCCGCGTGCTTGGAACACGAACTAGATCTGGAATGTCCAAATTTTGATACATGCCAAATTAAACTGCTCCTTTTTGCTTCTCCTGTTGTTTAACTAAATCCTTTGACCATCCAGCAGTCTATGAATATCTCGCTGAATACTATGAATTTATTCAAATTTCACTTAAAAGGGCGAATACGAATTAATTCGCTTGGCAGCTGAGGGCAGCTGATGCTGTGGTGAAAGTTTTGGATCTTTGTGGATTCCATTTTTCGATGTAATGAAACAGTTGGCTCTTCGCTCTCATCACATAGATACTGCAAAAGTGAAGTTTAAAAGGTCCTGCGTGGATCTGAGAGCTTCCTTGTGGACAGGATCCAGATGAGGATATTGGTGATAAGGATATTGATGACACTATGGATAGCTTCCGTGTAGCACCCTTTCCAGGTACAAAGATCAGTAGCATTGTCGTCACATTCTTCGCCTGGGGGGGGGGGGGGCAAGGAATGCCTTCTGAAGGATCATTCTTGTCAGCTTTTATCGGAAGACGTCGAAACTACCAAAGTTCTGGCGAGAGTTTCCTTACAGGAAGTCTCAGGTTATGAGAGGACAGGGAGGCAAAGTAGCAATACTGTTAACTTGCCTACAACCAACAAACTTTTCTTATATAAAAATGTCAATCGGAAGTTTGCCAGTTGCCTAAACAAAAAGTACAAGCACCTGGCGAAAAATATTGGGTCCGTAACGCCAAAGGATAGCGGGATGGATTGTGGAGAGGGATGACGGCAGCTTCACCACAACCGCCGGGCACTGTGTCCTCGCGGAATATCTTGCAGCACGAATGACAAGATCTCCGGTACGTGTAGCAGCATGTTAAGGTGTCTCTTCCTGAAACATTCATGAAGCGGAGTTGTTTAGCAGAATCCTACACCTCGCGGAAAAGGATCGCATTTTTTTTTTCCGTGGCTCTGCCCTCTAACGACAATGGCCACTTCTCTCGTTCTTCTACTCTGGATCGTGAAAAACCGAGGATTTCTCCCATGCTTGAAGATAGTTCCTTTGTAACTTTATTGTTCAATGAAGTTTGTGTCTGTCTGTCTGTGTTTCAGATCATCTATTTATCTGTTATTCTGTCTATTAGTTAGATTTTTGAATGACAAGATTTGATTTTACAGTGTCTTGAACTGCGTGCATGAGTGTGTGTGTATGTAAATATGTGTGAATAGCGTGAAGAGAGAGCGAGCTGTATCCATGCTTATGACATCAATCTCTAAAGCCGGTGTTAATATAATCCCGGTGGACTTGCCAGCGATCTTGCGGACCTCAATCTCAGAGTTGACATTCTGGCTTCCATGAGGACCCACTTGGCCCTCGCTCTTGTCCTCCTGGAGAGTGCCAAGCTCGAAGCACTGGGTCCTTGTTTCAGCTGCCTTGGAACAACTCTCGGTGTCATGAACGTTTTTCCTCAGCCTCTCTACCCATGTAATGAATCTTGTCCTCGCATTTGAATGATTCCTTCCTATTTCCATCCCCAATTTGCCAATAATCCACAGATTTCACTCCCTGGCAGTCCGCCGTAAAATTACTTCTGTCTTTCTTTTTTTCAATGATATTTCTGGTTATTGGAGTCAAATGCGGTTTCACGTTGCGTGGTTAACCTTTCAGTTTGGCCACGTGACATCGTATGACACAGACACGGTGTGGAATTCTTGACTGGCATTCACTCGGCCATTGGGTCCTAACTGGAGGTCTTCTTGATAAAAAAAAAAAAAATAAAATAAATAATAAATAAATAAAAAAATAAAAATTAAAAAACATGACTAAGCACACGTGGTGGTCCTTTTCTAATGAAATATAGTTTGAATCTTTATGTTATCAAAAATATACTGAAGAACAGCGGCACATAAGATTTGAGGTTGACAATATTGAATGAATCGCGGCCTATAAAAACAAACGTTGGAAATTCAATCTTTTCTGAATACTTTGATATTTGCTTCAAAAAGAAAACTTTAACTATTCAATTATTTTCCCCTTTAAAACAATATTTATTCACCTC
>NW_020869527.1:306884-314384 GCF_003789085.1 Penaeus vannamei | reverse complement strand
AACAACGTAACAAAGCTGTCAGATTACAATGGGGTAAAGTGGGAAGGAATCAGCGGAAACACTCACGAAGACGTCCTTTTTAAAAAGCCTTAGTTTATTTAATTTAAACAGTTTCTTTGATTTAAAAAGAAATGTTTAGTCTTTCTTGCAGTTTAGCAGACACACACACACGAGAAAACTGTGCACTACCTGCTGGACCGAACGGCGAGGGCCAAGAGCTACACAAGAAAGGAGTGTAAAAGGTGCTACTGACGAAGAGTTACGCAGGCTTTACCTTTGTTCAAGACTCGTTAAGCTGTTGTTGGTTGCATCCGCGTCCGCATGCAAGCTGCAAACAGACCTGGAAGGAGACACCAGGGCGCAGAAGTACCTTGGAGGCACTGCAAGAAACAACGGGCTGGCCTTGAAAACATGCTAAGACGGCGTTAGAGAGAGAGAGAGAGGGAGAGGAGAGAGAGAGAGAGAGAGAGAGAGAGAGAGAGAGAGAGAGAGAGAGAGAGAGAGAGAGAGAGAGAGAGAGAGAGAGAGAGAGAGAGAGAGAGAGAGAGAGAGAGAGAGAGAGAGGAGAGGAGGAGGGAGAGAGGGGGGAGGTGAGAAAGGAGAAAAGTAAAAAAAAAAAAAAAAAAGAGAGAACGGAGAAGAGAGAGAGAGAGAGAGAAAGATTCAAAGACACGAAGGTAAAACAAAGTCAGATGCAGAAGCGAAAGTAGGCGTGCATTCGCGACCAAAGATGCTAACACAATGACTAATGCACCTTATTCAGCAGAGCCACCCCTGCAGACAAACAGACAGACACACAGACGCTCCTCACACGCGCAAAATCACTCCCAAGCTCACTCCAGCTCCAAGCAGACCTACCTGCAGAAGAGCGGCCCAAACTACCACCGCATCAAACGAGCCTGTTGCCATAAACCAGCCAATCCGAGACGCACAAAAAACGAAAACAGGAAAACGCAGACAAGGACGAGAATAAACCCAGTGGGATTCATGAGACAAGCACTACCAGGGTGTCATGCAGATACTGGAAAAGGAAAGTGTCATGCACAGAGTGACTGATAACGGGGAAGGTTGGTGATTGAAAGTTCTTTAGGGCCGCTAGTCTCGTCCTCGAAGTCGACCCATGAAGTTTTTGGGGGACTTGACTCTCAGTTCTTAATTACAACTAGTCACTTGAGCGTGAGTAGTGTGTGTGTGTGTGTGTGTGTGTGTGTGTGTGTGTGTGTGTGTGTGTGTGTATTTGGCTATATATGCGTATGTTCAAGTCGACCCAGCAGATGGCCAAGGTAAGAAGACCATTGTGCAAGAAAGACAAATAAAAAATAATAATAAAAATAATAATAAAAATAATAAATCAGTTACCTCCCCCCTTGGCCGTCGATAAAGTCAGACTAGCGGCGGAAAACTCATGATTTTGAAACAAGGAATGACTGGGGAATAAACAAATGAAATAAGAAAAAAATGAGTTGCATTGGGGTTAGATATTGTGGTGAAGAGGATGCCATGGTGAGGGGAGGGTTAGTGTGGTGGGGGGAGGGGGTGATTGTGGTAATGGTGTGTTAGAGTAATTAAGATTGCGTGCGGTAGAATGTGTGGTTGAGTGCGGTAGTGAAGTTCAAGATAAGTGTGCACAGGAGAAGAGATTTGGCGGTGCTGTCTTAGCTAATTCTTTAAGAGAAAAGAAGCTATTAGTAGTCTTTTATTCTTATACAAAGCTAGATGATTTTTTAAAAACATTAATGCTTTAATTCAAGCGTGTAGAGCTATTATGATACCTTTTGATATTATTGGTTATCAGTTTAAATATATACATATGTCTTTAGGAAAGTGCTATGGCTGCTTCTGCAACCTAAAAAAATGATCCAATGCTGAATATGATAGTGGTTTTATGATTATCTAAATATGTAGTGCGGGCAAGAAAAAAATGTGAATCAAAACAATGATTTTTTTAAAAATACATTTCCTATGCATGTCAAAAAAAAAATCTATGAAAAAATATTTATACTCAAACACAATCTGTTTCCAAAAATAGACATCTTGGCATTCGTATTCTCTGAAAACAGTGTTACTGCGTTATTCCTTCTTGTCGCCTTTCTCTCTTTCTCTTTCTCTCTTTCCTTCTTCTTTGTTCGGAAGGATAAACAGGATGTGGGCGATCACGGGCAAGGGTAATGAGGCGATTTAGACAGGTTTTATTTCGGTTAGGCAGCTAATAAGGGCTATTTTCCCTACTTTTCTCAGAGGCACAGGGATTAGGGTTAAGGGAAATCTTTAAACAACTAATCAGGTTCGGTTTAGGTGCCGGGAGACAAAGGGGAAAGGAGAGAGAGACAGAATAAAAAAAGATGAATTTAAAGGGATCGAAAACTCTTTGTCTCTTTTTTTTTCTTCCCCTTTTTTCATCTTTCTCCCTCTCTCCCTCTCCTCCTCTCCCTGTCTCTCTCCTTTCTTTCCTATTGACTGCCAAGACTGACCTGCTGCAGAGGGTGTGAACGCTCAAATTGCTCGCAGACAACCTGTGTAGAGAACGAGGAATCGGTGTTATAAATACAGGTTGCTGTTCTCGTGTTGCACCTGCGAACACTAGGGGGGTCGTAGGGATAGAGCTGGGGGGGGTATCTTCGGATAGGAGGGTAGAGGGGGGGGAGGTGGCATTCACAAGATGGATAGGAGAACGTAAAAAAAAAAAAAAAAAAAAAAAAAAATTACGGTGATGAAGGAATGTGTATAAACGTTCTCTAACAACCAGGGAAAGGTTTCTATAGGGAAGAAAACGCCGTCATGTTGGACTGAAAACTGTTCAGACGCAGAGCGGGAAGTTTGCTGTGAAACCCACATAGAGAAACCATAGAACAGTCCTATATGGTGGGGTATAGAGTAACCAAAATCAATTTAGTTGGGAAAATATAACGAATATGTTCGCTCTCTCTCTCTCTCTCTCTCTCTCTCTCTCTCTCTCTCTCTCTCTCTCTCTCTCTCTCTCTCTCTCTCTCTCTCTCTCTCTCTCTCTCTCTCTCTCTCTCTCTCTTCTTTCTTACTCTCATTTTCTCTATCTATCTCTTTACAGCTGATATCCTCCTATTCAAAAGATATGTATCATTCTCAATATTTCCATAATACTTCAGCCATTAAAAGGAAAATAGAATGAAAAAAATACATAAATTTATCATATGAAAAAGTGAACAAAATTTAACATCTTCGATCCAAAGATTTTACCAAAGCAAGTTTGGCCTCCAACTTAATCGAAGCAAAAAAGAAATAACAGAAATAAAATGAATAAATATATATATGAAAATATAGATAGAATTTTTTTTTTTTTAATGCATCACAAAATGGATTTAACGAGTTTTTTTTTTGTAATTAACTAATGTAATAAATGTTATATATGTTCATCATTTAATATTTATTATTATTGCTAATATTATCATTATCATTATTGTTATCATTATCATCATTATCATCATTATCAACGTCATCATCATCATCCTCATTACTATTATCAATTATCTTTATTACCATTATCATTATCATTATCATTATCGTTGTTATTATCATCATTATCATCGTTACTAGCATCAATAGTACTATGATTTTCATGAATATTATTATCATCATTATTATCATTGTCTTTATCATTATCATTATCATTCATTAAGATTATTATGTTCTTATTACTACTATCATTATCATTAATATAATCATGAATATCATTATCAGTATCATTATGATTATCATTACGATTATCATAAGCTTACCAGTACCATCATTATCACCATTATTATTATATTTTATTATTATTATTATCATTATTATTATTATTATTATTATTATTATTATCATTCGTGTTACCATGATCATCATTATCATCATTATTATTATCATTATAACTATCATTCTTATTGTTATTATTGCAATTTCAAATGCCCGTTAATTGATTAACATCTATTTCTTATCCTTTTGTTTATCACTACCACTATAATTAAAAAAGATCTCCTTTTTGTTGATTTTTTAATCTTTACTTTCATTCTCTTTTATCTTTCTTTTTATTTTTCCTCTCAGTCTATGCCACTTCCTCCTCTCAGTACACTTTTTGGCTTTTGCTTATTTGTCAATATCTTTTTTATCATCGTCCCTCCTAAACTCCGCTTCTCCTTCCCAAATTTATTTCTCTTTTTGTTGTTTTTCCTTTTTTGTTGTTATTGTTTTTGTTGTGATCGTAGTTGTTTTTGTTGTGGTTGCTTTTGTTTGTGTGGTTGTTTATGTTTTTCCTCACACATGTTTATCTCTGATGGCGTCGCTGCACAGAAATCCATCGATACAAAATTGTTTTAAGGCAATAAAGATATTTTTTTAGCTTTTATTTTTTACATGTTTTTTTTTTCAGTTTTCTTATATACATATATAAATATTATGATTTGTTTTTATCTATGTATCTTTTGTGTATTTTTGTTTTCGTTTTTGCTTTTCCTTTCAGGATATCTGTATTATCGTATTTTTTCATCTATTTTTATTGTTATTGCTATTGCTAGTCATTTTAGCGATAATTAATATACAACTATCAATAATCTTCTTTCATAGTTACCGATATTGCCATCTCTAATGCCGTCGTCATTGTTTGAAATATCATATTATCTTATCATTATTTCATTATCACTGCATTAACATTACTGTTATTACTGTGACCTCTGATGCTATTGGTGTTTTAATCACTATTATCATCAACAATACAAACGTCATCATCAATATGATTCATATATCATTATTTTTAGCATCAATATTTCTATCGTTATTGTGATATTATTACATTCATCAATATCATTATTGCAAGTATTGTTTAGCTTTATTAATAATTCCAACACTGATATCAATATTGAAATGTTCTGTCATATACATCAGCATCCGCTTTGCTATCATTACCAAGCTCATTACTCTAAGTGCTATCATCATTAGCATTAGCATTATTCATCATTACCATAAACACCATCAATATTGTGCCATGCTGCGGGCTATTTCTCATCGTCATCGTCCAAAAAGTCCATCTCATCCCATCCGTTATGCAAGAGGTCCCACTTACATCCTATTAACTGTCTACAAACAAAAAATCATCCTATTAACTGTCTCTCTGTACTGTCAACTCCATTGCCGATCAAGCGAGATATAACCACGTACCAAAAGCAAATGTAAAATGAAGAAAGAAAGAAAGAAATTCAGTTGTAATATTCAAATTGGTTCCGATGGAGTTCTTTTTTCAGATAAACTTTCTCTCGAGTGGATGACAACAAAGCAGATGAAGGGTTGCAATGTTGTTATTGTTGAATTTCCCTCTCCCCCTTTACCCCCTCTTTCTCCTCTTCTCGTCCCCACAGTATACATCAATTTCCAAATCAATCAGAGTGCTACTTCCTTTTCTATATGGGTGTATATATATATATATATATGTTGTCATGATCGAGCGAGCGGGATCCGGCTGAATGAAGGGAAGGTCTTTAACTTCGAGCTTCGCTTCGGATCACGTAAAGAGGTTTGGCTTCGGTGAAAGTCGAGAGGCAAGGACGCGTGTACGATTCTCAGAAGACTCTCCGAAGATCTTGAAAGGACGCTAAGTAACGGGCTGTAGGATTGTGTGAGGCCGGAGCAATGACGAGCGTTAGGTGGAAGGCGGTCGCTGTGTGAAGGATTTTGAGCAGAAGGTGTACGTTTTACGGGGAAATCAAGCGATGGGATTTTTAACAAGGATCCATCTCTCTGGATTGAGGAGAAGGGCGAGGTAGAAAATAAAACGTGGGTAGGAATTTCGGGGGATACAGGATAGAATGTAGACGACTTTTTCGTTGTTATTTTGTGGGTAATTTTGATTTACATATCTATTTTTTTATTATTCTTTTGTTGCATCTATTCATTTCATCCGATTATTACTATTTCTAGTAGGGGGTGCAAAGTGAACGACAGCTTAGAGGGATTATAGGAAAAAATTCTTCTATTCATTTCATGTGAGGTGGTCGAGGAGACGACACAGGGCACGTGGTTACCTAAAGAGATTTTCTTCTTTCGGTACGAGGTAAGTAGTGGTAGTGGAAGGATCTTGGAAAATTATCGTATTGATAGATAGAAGGAGGCGCTTAAAAAAAAAAAAAAAAAAAAAAAAAAAAAATAAATAATAATATAATAAATATATATATATATATATATATATATATATATGAACCATTTACTTTCTCCTTTCTTTTTTTGTGAAAGAAAAAGGCGAGTTTATAATGAAACATTTAAAAAACGGGTCTGAAAATCATTTGATGAGGAAATCCAGACAAAAAAAAAAGACTTCTACCACCTATTTTTTGTTTTATACTCTACGTATTTTTTAAAGAATTATCATGTACATAATTTCGTTCTCTTTTTTACGTTGGTTAAAACGTTAAAGGTGATGCCGAGCCGTGCATTTCAGAAATACTAAAAGAGTGCAGCAACCACAGTGCATGTGTCAGACCAAATAATAGTGTGCTGCTTATATGGAGAAATGGGTATGCATGTACACACACACGCACAAACATAAACAAACACACACACACACAAACACACACACAAACACATAATCACGCACACATACACATAAACATACACATATATAATATATACACACACACACACACACACACATACACACACACACACACACACACACACACACACACACACACACACACACACAAATATATATATATATATATATATATATATATATATATATATATATATATATATATATATATATATATATATATATATATATATATATATATATATATATATATACACATATATATACATATATATATGTATAAATACTCACACACACACACACCGTACACACACACACAAAGTGAGAGATGACGTGCGCATTTCCCAACAGCGAGCCCCAGGCCCCTCCCGCCTCGCTCGCTCGCGTCGGAGGCTCCGGTCGCGCGAAGGAGCAGCAGTGCGTGCGAGGCTCCAGAGTCAGCAGGAAGGGTTACCTTGGCGACGCACGTGGTGACAGCAGGGGGGGCGTCGTTTGCTCCCGCGCCCCCCCGCCCGCCCTCGTTCCTCCGCTGCTCGTCGTCGATGGGCGCCTGTCGCACAGAGGTCAAAGGTGACAGCGATAGCGCCTCGTTATTGCTCCCGCTCGCCTCGACTCAGAAAGGCGTTTTCTGTTATATTTTCTGTCAATCTCTTCGGTGAATGATATTAATTCCAAAAAGGTCCTAAATATCTTTGGTCTTTATCATTAAATTCGAACAATTTCCAGTACTAAAATAAATGCATAGCATACACAGATTCAACAAAGCCTATACCACGTGACCTTTTTATAAACAAATGAACAGCTGATTCAGTGCAACAGCGCATGACCGACCTCGGTGGCACAGGAGGGGGTGGAGCGCCGGCGTCAGGAGGCGCTGATTGATGCCGTCTGCAGGAGAATGTCAGGATCGTTATATATATATATATATATATATATATATATATATA